>ML782394.1:1077817-1119397 GCA_009831015.1 Picea engelmannii | reverse complement strand
AAATAATAAAGTTAATGGAGAACTTACTAATTATGGAAAGTGGTTAAGTTAAGTGGACAAGTGGTTATAAGTGGGTTAACCCTAAAATAAGGAAAGTGGGTTAAGATGGTTAAAATATAACCCCTTGAGGATGCTACATGAAATTATAAATAAGAGGCAAGGCTCTCTCATTTAAATACACTTGAACCTATTGAATATCATTGAATATCTATTTTCTGAAAGGTTATTTAGGCAGGTATTATTGGTAGAGAAACGTGCGGCAAAAAAAGTGCGGCAGGAAAATTGTGGCAGAAAAAGTGCCACAGAAAAATCACAATAGAAAAAGTGTGGTAGAAAAAGTGCGACAGAAAAATCGTGGAAGAAAAGGTGTGGCAGAAAAATTAGGGTAGAAAAATCGCAGCGCAAAAAGTGCGGCAGAAAAATTGCGGCAACAACATGGTTGTGTTCTATGGAACATCTTCTTTGATGTATATTTTGTGAGCTAAGGTTTAGCACTTGATATGGTATTGGATGTTCAGTATTGCTGCATATATTAGATTTGTTGAGGGATACAATTGGTATTTTGTTGTTGGTATTTTTCATATGGGTATTCATCTTTTGGTTGTGATGTGTTGCTGAAGTTGTTGGTTTAGCTTGAGGCTACATAATAGTGAGGTTATGGCACATGGTTTGATGTAAGGGTTTATGGTATTTGGTTTATGGATAGAGTGATGAATTTTTAGATAACTTTTGATGGTTATATTGGTGTATGTCTTTGGTATATGGTTGAGGTACATGTTGGGTACATGGTTGAGACAAGTAGTTGATGAGTTGGCACATACATGAGGGGTATAGTTGATGATGTTGGTAAATATTGATGAGTCATAGTTGATGTGAAGTTGATGCATGATTGGTACATATTTGGTGCATGGTTGATGCACTCGTTGATGGTATAGGTTGAGGTACAGGTTGGTGCATGGTTGATGCACTTGTTTATGGTACAGATTGATTACAGGTTGTTTGGACAGGTTATTGTGACATGTTATTTGTACAGGTTTGGTGCATGGTTGATGCACTTGTTGATGGTACAGGTTGAGGTACAAGTTGATGCATGGTTGATGCATGGTACATGTTGGTTCAGGTTATTGGTATAGGTTGTTTGGTGCAAGTTGATTGGTACAGGTTTACAACAATATATCTCACAGTGATAGTGTGATAGTGGTTCCATCATTCTACTTCTACGTCAGGGTGGTTGGATGGGTCAAAGATAGGTGGTTGTAGCCACCTTCCGGTTGTATCCAGGGAACATAAGGGGTTGTATCCTCCTTCTGGTTGTAGCCAAAGACTTGGGGAGTTGGATCTTCCCTCAGGTTGTAGCCTGAGAAAATAGGAGGTTGGAGCCTCCTTCCAGTTGCAGTTGGAAAACAAAGGAAGTTGGTGCTTCCAATGAATGTAACTCTTAAATACATATAAGAAAAAAGATTATGTGGTTTTCTCCTTCTTTGGGTTTCCACATAAAACACTGGTGTATTTTGTATGTGTATGATTGCTCATTTTCTCATTTGCTCATTGTTTATTAACTCTGCAACTATTGGATGATAATGCTACCTTTATATAAAACTTTCATTTTGTGGTTGAAAAGGATTGAATTGCTCTATTACTGATTCACCCCCCCTCTCAGTAATCTAACAATCCTCATTAGGATCAAGAATCTTCAAAATGGGTGCACTTGTCAGCAAGATTTTCAAGTGCTGAAAACATCTTTCACATTCAGGTGTCCACTCAAATATTACACCCTTTGTTTGAAAATATGTGATTGGGAGTGCCATATTTGAGAATCCTTCAATGAATAATCTATAATACCTTGCAAGTCCCATGAATAATCTCACCTCAGAGACATTCATTGGTGTTGTACATTCTTCAATGGCTTTTATCTTTTCCGAATCCACTACTATCCCTTCCTTTGAAATGATATGGCCCAAGAAATGTATTTGACTTTGGTAAAATGAGCACTTTCACAACTTTGCATACAACTGATGTTCCCTCAATAATTGTAGCACCATCCTCAAGTGCTACTCATGCTCTTCTTCATATTTAGAGTAAATAAGTATGTCATCCAAAAATACAATGGCAAACTTATCTAAGTAATCTCTGAAAATACCATTCATTAAACACATGAAGACAACTATTGCATTCGACAACCCAAATGGTAACACTGTAAAATCATAATGGCCATACCTCTTTCTAAAGTTTGTCTTGTTGATATCTTCCTCATTAATCCTCACCTAATGATAGCCTTACTTGAGGTCATTCTTGAAGAATATTTTATCATCTTTCAACTGATCAAAGAGATCATCTATCCTTGGAAAAGGATACTTTTTCTTCACTATCATTTTATTCAACTCCCTAAAGTCAATGAAAAGCCTCAAGGTACCATATGTTTTTCACAAATAACACCGGGGCACCCCAAGGTGAAACACTTTGACTCATATATCCCTTATTCATAAGATCCTCAAATTTCATTTGCAATTCCTTCAGTTTTGGTGTACTCATCCTGTAAGGAGTCTTGGATATTGGGGCTCCTCCAAACATCATATTGATTGAGAAACCAATATCTCTCTTGGGTGGAAACCCCAATATTTCTCTAAATACATCTTCAAACTATTTTAGGACTGCATAATATTCAATATTTGGTACTTTATTCTTCAGTGTATCTCCCATATGAGATGAAAATATTTGGCATCCCTTCTTGAAACTCTTCTTTAGTTGCAAGGATGAAACTTCTTCGATAGTTATTTCCCCAGGAATTGCCTAAATTGTCATCAAGTTCCCTTCCTCATCAAAGAAATTAAATTCCTTATTGTAATAGTCTAGGACAACATGATGATTTTCCAACCAATCCATACCAATTAAGAAATCATATGTGCCCAAAGGTATGTTATTCAAATCTTCCCCTATGCTCAGTCCATTCATGTTCATTGGAAATTCCTTAACCATATCATTAATTCTTCTTTTAGCTCCTGTAGCTAGCTACACCAACCAATATTTCCCAATATTGCTTCTTGGAAAATAAAATATTTTCACCATCTTAGGATCTAGATATCTATGACTAGCTCCTAAATAAATTAAAATAGCAATGGATTGGTCATTAATCGTACCTTTCACTTCAATCATGTGGGATTGAAACTAATATTTCTTGTTATCCAGGCCTGCGTAAATCCTTGGTACATTTATGCCCATTTCCTCCACTGTATCAACCTGCTATGCATTTTGAACAATCTTGACTTTCTCACCTCTATGAGGAAAATATCTGTACATGTGATCTCCCTCACAACCCCAACATGTCATTGGATGCTACCTTGGTCTTTTCCCCATTGTTTCTGTCATTCTGGGCTCCTTGGAAGTTGGCTGACCCTGATAATTATTTCTAAATAATGGTGGCTTGGTCCCCTTACTTTTCTCCATCTTTCCTTTATTCTTGTCTTCCCAAGCCTTTTGAAAGGTCAGTCTTCCTCTATGCTGATCCCAGACACACTTGGATCTCCTTATAGTTTCCTCTAATGTCTTGGGATCATCATATTGTATCGTATCACTGAATATTAATGGCATCCTAGTTAGGTACCCATGAATCTTGACCCACTCATCCTTGATGAAATAAAAATATTTCAATAGCTCTAAGAATCTTCTCTCATACTCATCTATGGTCATACTCCCAAGCTTGATTTTGAAGAACACATTCATTTTTCTATCATAGTAACTCTTGGTTAAGTACTTCTTTTGAAAATACCTCTTGAAATTCATTCTAATAATCTTCTTCTCATCAATGTGTTGAACTTGCACAAACTGGTCCCACCACATTGATGCCTTTCCCTTCAACTGATAAATTGCAATTCTCCCCTCTTCCTTTGAGGAGTAATTTTGCAATTGAAAGTATTTCCTCATCCCCATAAGTCAAGTCTCTGCATACTCATCCTTCTTGTGCTTACCATAAAAGGTATGATGCTTGATCTTATTCATTTATCCTTGCAGCTCATCTACCCCATACCTCCTCTTATGTTTTGTAATAGGAGATGGACTTGAAATACCATGTGATCTCCTAGGTGAATGCCTTGGTGAGTGATGATTATTCCTGTCGACACTTCTTGCTTCTCTTCATTTATCATGAGACTTATGAATCTCTAACTTTCTTGATTCTATCTCTTTATCCATTTTCTTCTCTATTTTGTTCAATCTCTGTAACAAATTGATGTTGAAGCCATCTTGATACTCCTTGGATTTCATAAGCTTCTCATTATCAACTTTATAAATTTGGACATATTTTTGCAGACTCTTTATGGTTTCTATCAAGTTCATGCTCTCCTCCTTTCCTTCTCCATGCCCATTGGATTTTGTCCCTTCATTACCCATGCTAACATACAACCCCCTTAATTCATATTCATGGATGTAGGTTCTCTGTGCATCTTCCATGACTATGATATTTATATTGATTTGATTCTATTTGACTTTAGAACTGCAAAATGTGCATGCAATAAGATTTGTTAGACCATAATAATTTAACAAATCTTTCAATTTATGCACCGTTCTTCCCTTTAAATGCATCAGAAATATTATTTATGATATCTTGTGAATTATGCTCCTTAATTCAAATTTCTATTTGTATAATTGGATTCCTTTGTCCAATACCTTTCCAATGACTGCTTTCTTTCTCAATTTTGAGTTACAAGCTAAAGGTTATGGTCATTTGATCTTTACTCATTTACTCCTTTTATAGACTTTTTATTATAGGTGTAATTTCAACCTTGTTCTTGCATACATACACTACCTCCTTTGGGATTTTATTAGAATATTGACTGGGTATATTCATGACCCCATTTTGAACATTCTAACCAATTTTCTCTTTCATCCAAGATCCAAGATACTAGATACAGTCTAGTGAAGTTTAAGGCGCGTTTATATTTTTAGCCTTGAATTCTACAAGTGTCTTATGTGTCCTCCTATGTATTTTTAGGTGCTCAGATTATGAATCTAGCTCCATGGATGTATTCTATGGTCTAATATATTTTCATAGACTTCTCCTGTGCCCCAATCCAATAACATATAAGAACGTTATGGCCCTTAGAAGTCAACTAGGTCTCCAAATTAACCTTGCATGATGTACCTTGGTACACTATGTTCACATGGTTTCTGAGTACCTGAAAACGTTGTTTCAGCCTTAAAAAATGGCCTTCCTGTTCATGACCTGCAAAACACTATAATTTTATTAGAAAATTAATGAAGTTCTATTGATGTGATGACTATTTTGATGCTTTGGGTCCACTTGGAACCTAGAGATGATGCTTGGTCAACCTCCTAGACTGCTTGGACCAACCTCATTAGCCTAAAACACTTTCTCTTTCCTCTTTATTTTCTCTTTTATCCCTTACATAGGATTGTTGTGGCTCATTTATCACAACACCCCAATATTTTAAATTTTATGGGTCCCTAAAATATTTTTCTCTTTTCCTTTTGTGCCTATATTTTACCCTAAAAAACCTACATCCTTACTTAGCTAAGACAACCTGAAATTAACTCAAATTTGTTTTGGGATCGTGTTCATCGGAGCCCCCTTTTCCACATGTTAACTTAAACTCCGATCTTCTCACTACGATGACTTAGGCTCTTACAATGTTTTCCTTTAACGAAGCCCCAAGGCTCATTATGACATGTCAAACGACCACCTCCCCAAGTGGCATCCCAAGATTGGACTTTTGACTTCCTGTTTTATCATTCTCCAATGAGTTTTTTATTTTATTTTTATTTTGGGGCATAACAACATTTCTGAAGAATCGAAGGAATATTACCTTCGATACCATCCCGTTTTATCATTCTCCAATGAGTTTTTTATTTTATTTTTATTTTGGGACATAACAACATTTTTGAAGAATCGAAGGAATATTACCTTCGATACCATCCTCCTCGAGAGCCTTTTTAAGCCTCATCTTCTTGAACTATGGATATAAAACTCAGATGGCCTCTTGACCCTTCTCACATATGTATCCCGCACCTTTGCCTAGGACGAAATAATATTCTTCAATACCGTCTCTGTCGAAGCTCAAGCGTCTCCCCATCCTTCAAATCTCTGACAACCATGTTCCGAAATCTTATAAAGCACATAGTTTAATGCGCCTTTCTAAAAAAAAATGAATATTCTATTGATACATTATCATCTGGTTTTTCTTCCACCCTCATCCTAATTTACATCGATGCCAATACCAAGATGGGTCCCACCTCTTTCTGTATCACTATTTATTGGTTCACATTCCAGGCCCACCCATTGGTCCACATATGAGGAAATATTCCTTCGATACCCTTCCCTTCAGAGTTCAAAAAAACTACGATCTCACATACTTTGAAAGCACGACCTCTAACGGTCTTATTCGAAGATATGGTTTAGCACTACCCCCGATGCCTGAATCAGTGCATCTGTCCGTCTAAATAAGCTTTAATGATAGAGATTAAATGCATTAATGAGAAAATTTAAGATCGTATTTAGCAAGATCTGTGTACACACTTGAGCTATGTTATAGTCATGCTAGGTTGATGTGCATTGTGAGTTATAAAAACACCCTTTCAGACACAAATTGCACTGTAAGTTTCTGAAACATAGATTGTGAAGTTTGTGTTTCGTATTAAATCCTTCACTTACTAAGATCTCCTACTCTGTTACTGTAACTGCTCGATTATGGGTGACCTTATTTTTCTATCACTTAACCGGTCTTTCATTATTACAACTAATGTGTTATACTTGAGATAAGATGATACTCTTTTGAACGTGTTATTATAGGATAATTTGGTTATTCATCATGGCAAGCCAGAAACCCAAAATATCTAAACTTTCGGTGTACTTATAGGGTGTCGCAGGGCCCGACTCATCATCTCGACCAATCGAAACTCTGATGACTGACATTATTCCTCACAACGGAGAGGACCATTGCCCCATATTTGAAGAGATCTACATGATATTCGATTCTACAGATTTTCCTGAAGGTGATGAAGTTTTAAAGGTGTACTAGAATATCCTAAAAGTTGGTAGCCACCTGGTAGTTGCCAGGCCACAACTATTCCCATACAATGAGGTAGTGTAGTCTTGCCTTAGGAAATTTGATTCTTCCATGGCGAACATCATAAGAAAGTAGGGGAAGAAAGTAGCTTTTCTCATACCAGATGACATTGGCTCTAGATATCAGCTTCCCACTCTGAATTTCTCATTGAACGAACCTTTCTTAAAAGGGTTTTCCTAGGCAAGCAAAGGTCCAACAAAATAGATGAAAAAATGGTGGGTGGATGAAGATGAAATGCTTAAACAAAGTAAAAAATTGGTCCCTACCCACAGGATTAAAACTCCATATAGGTTGTTGGTGTCCATGCTCTGTCGCTTATATGGGGAAGAAAAGAGTATGCATTTCCAAATTGATTGGTTACCTTTGTCACACATCGTCATTAGAATGGGACAAATATTCAACTAGGTAGATATCCTATCCTTTAACATATGCCTACATGCAAAGAATTTCCCAGGTATAAAGAAACCTTGTTTTTATATGTCTTCTTATATGATTGACACCATTTGTTCCTCGATATAGTTTCCTGAATTCGGATGGAATTGTGACGGAAGTCAAACTCCCATTCATGTTTATTGCTCCCAATTCTGGAGCATAAACTTTATACAACTTTTTTTTGATATTTGCAATTTATTTATTTCCCCTATGCATTCCATCCTTTTCAGTTTCCCCAGACACAATATCTCCTTTGAGGCTAGAAATGGGATGAAAGGGGTGGCTGATTGGTTCTTCTATAAGTACTACTCATTTATGAGGGTTTATGGGACCACCGAAGCCCCACATCTCTTGCTATATTTCATCCTGGACTGATTATTAATGAGGGAAATAACATACCAAACGATGGGGTCTAGCATCACCACACTTTTGAAAACCAACAATAAAATACCGTGGCCAATCTTGTCTCTCCACATGGGAAGTTATTTTATTTCCAATGCTCAACATGCAAGGAAGGAGGCTGAGAACTTACATGAGTTAATCCTATGCTTGGGTGAGCCTAAAGGCCATGATCCTCTGTTGGATTTCCTACTCTTCTATTAGTCTAGGGTATTCTTTATGGTTTAATCTGATTCTACCTTACCATCCTAGATTGAGCCTGGTTTAGATTTGATAAGCTTCCCAACAAAATCCCTTTAAAACTATTAGCCCCTCTGGTAACCCAGAAGGCAACGCAACACACATAGTGTACTGCGTAGTCTCACCCGAGATAGCTCTATGGGTGGCTGCAATACTCAGGTGTTTGCAACCTGAGACTAAGTGAAGATCTGCAATTTTTTTATGTAATCCTTATTCATTCAGTCTAACATCTAGTTATAACATTCATTTGATTCATGCATGTCGAATACCAGATATACTTAGCTACTTCATTCATCTAACATTCATCAATTAATCAGACATAAATACACATACATTCATTCACATGGCATAGGTTTTATTGTGGTTCACCCACTCCTGGGCTATGTCCAAAAATATCTGGCTCTCAAGATTTTATTATGGTTCAAAAATATATCACACCATGTGTGTTTACAATATTAGGTCTCTCCCTTTTCCACGGACTTCTCGATCCCTGCGAGGTTGAGTAGATCACACCAGGATCTTCAACCTACAATATAACCCCTGGGATCGAGTCTCTCACTCTTTCCCTAGCTCACCAACTTAACGAATCATACAATTCTTACAATTCTCTTATTCTCTGTCGATCTCCTCTCTATCCAAACTCTCTTCTTTCCTTTGCGCATCGTCGCCCATCCTTCTAATTTCTATCTATTTATATCATTGGCTCACCATCCATTCCAATACATTACAAAAACCCTAACCCTAACATCATTAGGTCTTCCCTGCATGTGTTCTTCACCTGCTTCTCTTACACATTCTTCTTTTCCTTCTAGCTGTATTTTCCCTCTTACATGATTCTCCTCCAAAAATGGCCTTTTTTCCTGGCTAGGCCTGCATCCAACAGGCCCCCAACACTGACATGTGTCTTTTCCCGAGCCACCTAAACTTTGTGCACTTCTTGAATCTCTCCTGTGAGAGCTTGAAACTTCTCTATGAGTTATTTTGCTTGCACTTGAGCCTAAGCGACATTTTCTCTCAGTGAATTCTATACCTGTAGTGCAATCTCGTCGCTGACTATCTTTGCACACTCTTCCCAAGTTTTTTCCATGTTATTCTTTGTGTGTTATGCCTACACAATGAAGAGGTTCCATATGAGATTGTTTCTCCTTCTTTTGTGTCTGTGCTAATATGAGTTCTTCTTGCATCTTCTTCATATCTGTGCTCCTTTGACACGTTCAGTTATCGACATCATCTTCTACCTCTGCTTGAGGTTCTGGATAGCTATGCTTATCCTCTCCTCTGCCTGGTCCCACTGCTAGACCTTTTGATCCTCCTCCATCTTTTTCCATAGCTATGTTTCTTCCTTGAATAAGTCGGCAACTACACAGACTTGTCGCTCCATATCCTCTATATGTGTTGTTGCTTCCTTCTTCCTCTGCTCCTTCACCTTTAGGGGAGTGTTAGGTATGATTTGTTCCTGGAGGTTCTCGATCTCCTACTTGTATTGATATTTTTTCTGCACAATCTAATCAATATTCTCTGTCATTGTGAGCTCTGATGTCTATGTGCTCTTTGGAATTTTCTCATAGGCTACAACCAATCCCTGCTCCAGCATATCCGCGCGGTGTTTCTCATATTTGGTCTCGATCTTAACCTGCTCAAGCACCAATTCCATCTCTTCTAGACTATCCTTCGTCTGTTGCAATTTAGTTGCATCTGTGTGTGCGCGCGACTGTACCTCCTGCGTGACGCTGACTTGCAGTTTATACAATGCCTTGGTTGGTATCCATGTCATTACCAACTAGATTTGGGGAAAATATTTGAATGGTGTCTAACCCACAATTGCATCCATGTGTAACATGCTAGGTGTAATGTGAAACGTAGAGATTGGTTGTGTTGTTATTTGCATCCTATCCTGCTCGCTCAATCCAGCCTCTGCTCCTATCTGTGATGCTGCTAGGACTGGTTCTATGCCTCTATTGAACCTATGTTTTTTTTTGCACTGCTTGAGGAGCTGTCTCATGTCTACCAAATCCTCCTGAATCCTGTCCCTTTGGCGCTGAGCATTGTCAAAATCCTCTGATGTTTGATCTTGGACCATTTGGGCCACAAGGTCTGCGTCATCCTCCATGATCGTATACTTTGGTGGCATATTGTGTGCCTTAGTTTTCTTGCGTGCACCCCTTGTGTCCAATAATTGTATCCTATAGAATTTGGGTGAATCTTTTTTAAAATAGCGAATCTCATTTTTGGAAAAACCATGGAAAATTAGCCCATGTGTGAAATTTATCCCCTAAAATCATTTGTGTCCAATAGGCCTAGAATGTAAGTTTTGGCTAGTCTAGCTACCCACTTTATTGGTTGGTTAATTGGTTCATTGAAGGGTCCTAAACTCACAATATCTAGGTAAATTTTTTTGGAAAACTCCAGAAACTTGTCTGTGTCTGTCACATTGTGTTCTAATTACCACAATTTCTCCACATGGCATAACATGTTACCCACTACACATACGCCATCTAGAATGCATGGAAAGACTATGGTTGTGGTGGCCTGCTTGCCTGATGATATTTCTACTGGCTTCTTTCCCTTTCGTTGTGGTGGTTGACTCGAGGTTCCAGCCTACATTGTTCTCTCTTCTGCATACTCCTCTGCCCAGCCGGTGACATATTCCATTGTGCCCTCTTGTGGTTGTTCTAGGGTGGTTGTGTGTGACCTTTCTGCCGTGGTCGGTTCTTCCTGGTCCAGGACCGTCCCATTGACTGTCGGGGCTTCTTCAAGGTTTTTGGGGTGCGAAATATTTCCTACGTCCTCATATTGTTGGACCTGTCCCCCTTCTAGCACATCAATTTCCATGCCCACTGGTGTTTTATGTTGGGTTTCCACCACCACTAGTGTGGGGCTTCCTAGTTCCATGTTGGGTGATGAGATTTCATCCAAGTTGACGAATTCTGTAGGTTGAGATGGTTGTTGTTCACTTCCCTGTGGCTATGGTGGTGCTCTGACATTTCTTCAAGTTCATCTGTAGGCCCGAATCGATTCTCCTAGTTTGGGTGGTGCCATGGTGGTAAAGATGTTCTCTACCGAGCTTAGTTGGCTCTGTAACCTCTGCAAATTCTCTCTCCGCTCCATATAATCTATTGATCTATGTTCTTCCTAATTTCACAATAACCTTTGCGCTCCCCGTGTGTTGGCTCTATATAGGAATCATGTGAAGCTTCTCAGAGAGGTTACCAAAATTGTGTTTTAAATGAACTGATGCTTCCCTCATACTTTCCATTGAATTCCCTTTCCATCTCCAGTTGGCACGATTAATGTGGCATCCCATCAATCGTTCTTGTCATTCAATTTTGATATCCATCATTCATTGGCACTTATTTTTATTACCCTCCATTTCTTATTTTTCCTCCTTTTAGTGATCGTTGGTCCTTTCTTCGTCGTGCTAGCATTTCCAAGTGTGCATGCTCATTTTATTTTCGACACACTACACCTTTATTGTTATTTTTTTATGTCGGGCGCAATCACCCTTCTGTTGTTGTGCTTAGTTTTTTTTTTTTTAAGTGCTAGGAGGTCGACTGTCCCTATACAACTTTAGTCGACTCCCATTGATCATCCCTCTGATTTATGTTTCTCCTAAATCCTTCAAATGTATATCTCTGTTGTCCGTGACAATATTTACTTCATATGGTCCTAACCAATGCATTTTGAGTTTTCCTGGGTGCTGAAGAGATTTACTATCATACACAAAGACTAAGTCTCCTTCCTTGAAATTTTTCCTCTTGATATGTCTGTCATGCCAAGCTTTGTCCCTTGTTTTCTGTACTTCTTGGTGAAACCCTTCTAGAATCCTATCTTCCTCCATGATCATCAATTGATTTAGCCTTTCTTGTATTGCACCTCGCTCTATCATGTTTGTAATTATTGCTACGTGAAGAATAGGTAAAAAAAATTCTAATGGCACCATTGCTTCTTGTCCATACACCAATCAGAATGGTTTATTCCCTGTCAATTATTTACATGTGGTCTTGTATGCCCATAGTAATGAGTATCTTCAAGTTCCAATCGTCCCTATTAACGTTGCAAGTTCTTGTCAGTGCATTCTCGAGGATTTTGTTAAAGGCTTCCACTGTTCCATTTGCTTGAGGATGATATGGTGTACTCTTTTTATGATAAAATTCAAACTCCTAAGTCATATCCCTAATAGTGTTGTTAATGAAGTGAGTTCCTTGGTCACTCATCAAAATCCTTGGGCAGCCAAATATAGTGATCATTTGCTCAAACAAGAAGTGTGTTGTTGTCTCTGCGCTGCAATATTTTATAGGTGTTGCCTCTGCCCATCTTGTCAGGTGTTCTATCGTAGTAATAATGTACCTTGCTCATGATCTCTTTTTTGGTGGGTTAATTGGTCCCACAAAATTTATTGCCCATTTTTCGAATACCTTCAAGGTTACTTGTGGTATCAGGGGCATCTTGTCCCTTCTATTCGGTTTCCCAACCCTTTGACATACATCACATTTATGACAGTAGTCCTTTGAGTCTTTGTGAACAGTTGACCACCATAGTATTGCACTCAATACCTTCTTCACAGTTTCTTTGCCTGCATAATGTCCTCCTGCTATTCCCTCATGGGCTTCTGCTAAAATCCTAGGTATTTCATGTTCTAGCACACATCTTCTCAAGATGCTATCTGCACCCATTTTGTATAATTTTCCTACAATCAATTGGTAATATGCAGCCCTGACTACCATATTTTTCTTTTGCGTAGTGTTGAATTCTTGTGGCGCAGTCCCTGTACTCAAGTACTGGATGATGTATGCAAAACATTCATCGGCTATTTGGGATGAAAATAGTTGTGCGTCGATAAATTTGTCCTCTAGATTCATAGGTTCCTCCCCATTTGTGATCCTCGACAGGCGATCAGGTCTTGCATTCAACTTCCCTGGTTTGACTATCACTTCAAAATCAAATTCTTAGAACAACAATAACCGTATACAAATTATCCCCCCCAACACTGGCTTGTTGGCGAGGTATTTGAGCGCTGAATGGTTTGTGAACATCTTGAAAGATTTTTCCAATAAATAATTATTGAACTTCTGAAGGGCGTAGAGCATAGCTAAACCTTCCCTCTCTATGGTATTGTAGTTCTTCTATGATTCTGACAGTTTTCTACTAGAAAATGCTATCAGATGGTCCAATTCTCTTGCTCCTGACTGCGCCAGAATAGATCCAAGTGCTATGGCCGATGCATCTACATGTACATGGAATATCTTTTCCCAATCCAAGAATATTATTATTGGTGTAGTTACCATCTTCTCTCTCAGGGTTTCTAATCCGCACTGTCATTCCTCATTCCACTGAAAGTCTGTGTCTTTCCTTAGAAATTTCTCCATTGGTGCAGTGATCTGCGCGTACCCCTTTATAAATTTCCTATAGTATCCTGTGTGTCCCAATGTTGCTCTCAATTGGCAGACTTTTTTTCCTAGTGGTAGGTTAACAATTACTGCAATCTTGGCAGGATCTACTAGCAAGCCTTTCTTGCATACTATATGGCAAAATAGTATCCCAAAAGGTGTTCCGAAGATGCATTTTTGATATTTAACGATATCTAACATTGCCTGCATATTTATAACATCAACTGCAATACCTCTACATGGTATTTCAACAGAATATCGACTATCCAATCATCCATATATACCTCTAGAAACTGGTGGATGAATTCTTTGAATGCAACTATGGCTACTCTGGAAAATATTGTTGGTGCATTCTTCAGTCCAAACAACATGACTATATACTGGTAGGATCCCCATTCCATGGAAAAAGTGGTCTTGTATTTTTCTTCCAATGCTATCTTGATCTGACGGTATCCTAAGAATCGTTCGGTGAATGAATAAGCTTCTTGTCCTCCTACGTTCTCCAACACCTCTTGTGTGAAAGGAGTAGGGAACGGGTCATGTAGGCATGCATCATTCAAATTCCTCAAGTCGACACATATTCTTATCCCCCCTTTCTTCTTCTCCTAAACTACCATCGAGCTTACCCATTCAGATTCCTCTACAGGTTCTATGATTCCAGCCTCCAACATCCTATCGATTTCGTCTTTGAATTTCTGCTTATATATGGGGTTTAGTCTATATGGTCACAGCCTGATCGGTCTTTCCTCAAATCTGAGTGGTATCTTCATTTCCCCTAGCTCTCCTTCTATGCATTTCATTTATTTGAACGTCATTGGGAACATGTCACTTTACTCGCGCATCGACTTTGTTATGGTTTCAACTATTTTCTCATCCCAGTAGTCTCCAATGTTGGCCATTTTGGGGTTCTCAACTATCCCAATGTTGACTTTCTTCACCTTGATCGGCACAACAATTAGTTTTGATTCTAGAGGTGGAACTTCCACTTATCTCTCGGCTTCAACTTCCTCAATCTGAATATTGCACGGGTCATCTTCATCTGGTGCTTCTTCCTTCATGTGGTAGCATGACAATAGTTCTTTTACTATCTGTCTATTTTTCTATTATTCTTCTGTCATGAGTTCAACTTTTGGTTCTTTAATGAATATCACCCCTATGATTTGTTTAAGTGTTGCATCTATGTTGGGGTTCTCATGCTCAAATGAAAAAGTGGCTATAATACTGTCCAACTTGCATTTCCTCTGTGCAATTCCTGGTCTATATACCAGTTTGTTGGGATACCTTCTAATGTGTGAAAAAATTGATGAGTCCATTCCTCTGGTGGTGTCATCCTCCATAGTGTTATTCACTTCTCCAAGTGTTCTTCTGGTGCCCCCTGTCCATCATATTTCTGCGATTGGTTTATTCCCTATTCTGTGCCAAACCTGATGCGCAGTAACTGCTTACATTGGTACCATTCCTTGATTGTTAATTTTTGTGCACCCCACCATCTTGCATGTGTTTCCTTGAGTGATATATCCAAGGCTAAGAGCCTCTGATTTTCTACCACTTCATCTTCAGACCATGTTAAGAATGATTCTAAGTCATTCACCACATGGAAGTTGGGAGGTTCCCTTATCTCCGCACCTACCCATATTACTGTGCGGTCTATTCTTGCGCATATTCTTATAGAGATTTCGTGTAACCTATACTGTCCATTTTCTAAACTCGTATCTGAATGTGATGCACATAAGGTGATACTTCTCCAACTGAATATCCCATCTATAGCCGGGTTCACATAATCTTCTTCTCACATGGTTGTTCTGTACAAATGGTTAATTTCCTCTAGGTCTAAGCAAGTAGGTTCTACAAAACTTTCCCCTTCTGATGGGTCCAATGGCGCAATGACTCTGTATTCTCCTGACTCGAAGGTCATATTCCGCGTCTTTAATTTGATTATGGCCTGGTTATCAAACACCCAATCGAAGCCAAGAAATGCCAGATAATGTGTTGTGTCATCCACTATCTCTATTACTTCGAAGTCATCTTTGGTGTGCACTCCATCTAGATATATTGTTACCCCTTTTAGTCTCCCAATCGATAGAACTCTGTGTTGAGTTTCTAGTTTCAGCTAACCCGGTAAAAACCATAATGTGGGCTCTCCCATACATTGTCATGTATTCTTGGGTAATACATTGACTTTGAATCCTAGATCCAGTATAATATCTCCCATGTTGAAATCTCCAATGTTGGCATTCAGTCTGAATTCCCTGCTTGTTCTCCTCCTTGTATGTAGATGATTGACTATTTTTTGTTCTAGATTTCCCTCTGCTTCTATGCTACATATTTCTAGCATATTTTGTAATATTCTGACAGATGACAGATCATTTAGTAGTTTCACAAATGATTGAAAAAAACCCTTAATCGTACTTACTTGTCCCAGGGGCTATGTTTCTTTGGTGTGATCCAATGATGGAGGCATCGCGTACACTGGTACTTCCTTATTATGTTGTGCAGTTGATGTTGATGCAATGTATGGCTTCAAGAATTCTTGTCTGGCTTGTTTGAATATCTCTTTTTCATTCTGCGCATCAAATTGCTTCTTTGGTTTGACATTCTTCTTCACCCATTGGTGTTGTGTTGGCTCTTGTCTTACTACATCATTTCTTGTTTTAGTGCCTCCCCATCTAACTATGTTGATGTTTCTTCCATCATCCCTCGCTTCTTATGAAATCCACTGAACATTCTAATTACTTTGGTTCCTCCTCTCTTGGATCTTCCCTAACAGTGTTGGACATTCTTCCATGTCATGATCTGATGCGTAACAATACATACATGTCGCTGGTGGAAGTGGACATTCTCTTGCATAGTGTCCTAGTTGTTGACAATTGTAGCATACCACTGGTTCTCTGCCTCTTCAAAAGCATCCTATTTATTTTCCTCCACCTCTGTAGCCAACTCGATCCCCTCATGGCACGTTATACTGATTCGCCTGGTTATACTGCATGGTATTATAGTGTGGTTGCGCGGTATTGTACTACGGTTGCACAATGTTATATTGTTGCTGCGTAGTGTTATACTGCTACTGCGCAGTGTTATATAGGGCTAGTACTTGGTTAAACTATGGATTGGCTTGTCTTGTCATCATTTCTTCCTGCACCTTGTATGCATCTAATTTTGTTTCCCTCATAAGGTCCATGGTTCTACAATCTTTGTCATCATGGTCTGCTAACTTGCAAAAGTTGCAATACGATCTCTTCGTTACTGTCTGGTACTTCAGCATCATTGAGCAGTGGTATGAATCATGCCCTTGTTTCATACAAATATCACACCATAGTCCTCCTGTTGGCATGTACTATGCGAATGTTGGACATTCGTTCTCATGGTGTCCTTCTTTCCTACATGTGGTACACCAAACAACTTCTCTTTTGTCCTTACTTTTATTCTGGTTTAGCTGGAATGTTAAGTTCTTCGAATCCTCCTTCAACTCCTCTATGGCCAGATCTGTCTTCTGATATTGGTTCTCTTCCAGTTGTAGGGCTACCTATAGAGCCTTTGCCTATGTCTGAAATTTATTTTGTCGCAACAGATATTTCAAGTGTGGAAGCAGTGAATTGACGAACATATGCATATGTTGCATATCTGTCATGACATATTTCATCTTTCCCTTCAATCGTTCGAATCTATGGTCAATCTCCCATACAAATTCTCCTAGTTTATGTCTGATCTCTATCATCTCATTCATGTATTGATCCTTTGAACTAGGCTTCTGGAACTCATTTATCAGTAGCCTCTTGATATCTCCAATCATTTTGGTTGTCCCTGGCAGACTATTTGTAGTTAAACTCATGTACCAATCCAGTGCTCGATATTTTAGCATGATAGTTAGCTATGCAAGTTTAGTGTCCTTGTTTGTGATCTGTTTCACTTCCCAGATATTTTCACAGATAAATAGGTGCTTCTTTGGGTCCTCTGATGCCTCTCCTTTGAATTCTGGTAACCTGATGGTGGGATCATGTCCTTCCATCCTGAATGTTGAACTACTACCTCCACACGGTGTAGATAATTGACTAATTCTTCCTAAATTGGATCCCCCAATTTTTGTGCCTTGTGTAGATGTACTTCCTTTTGTCTTCCTTCTCCCTAAATTGTGTTGTCTAAATGGTGGTGTTATTCTTGGTGTATTAGTCGCACATGGGTTTATGGGTTCCACACTGACACTAATATGGATAGGAGTATTTCCTTCTATTGCTTCTCTTGTACCTCTCGTCTTCCTCTCATATGTTGCGTGTAGTATTTCCTCAATCTTCTCCATAATCCAAAGATCCTCTACCTCCTCTTGATCACTTTCCAATCCTTCCCTCATGGCTACGACTTTCTTTTTGGTGTTCACCTTATATTGGTAGGGTACTCCATTGCGCGTCTTTCCAGCTGTTTCCATGATCCGCTTGATCTGGTCTTCATCCATCATAATTGGGTCTAAGGCCTCCTCCTTATTTCCTTTATCCTCCTCTCCTTCCATTTCTCCCTCTCCTGACAATGCTTCCCCCCTTCCCCCATGCAAACAGTAAGTTTAGTTGTTTGACTCTATTGTAATTACACCTTTGTTATATAGTAATATCTTGATGGAAGTATATAGCGATATGATATACCTACCTCGATGTCCCTTCAAGAACTCTTGTTCAGCTGCGTTGTAATACTTCATTGTATCTACTGCAAACTCTATGATAAATATGACAACAATGTTGTTTAACCATAAATCTACTACGTGCGTAAACTTATTATCAACTCGTTGTAGCTGCGCGATATCTTTAGGGTTCCACTCTAGTTTTTTGATTTGATTTTTAGGATGGTTGTCTTTCAATATTTGTATCCACTCCTACAATATGTGTGGGAAATCACAGAAAAATACTTCATGCAAGTCGATGAATATGTACTTGTCTAGGTATTTGCACGGAGTCAAATTCGGGTTTCTATTCTCTTTTTGCGCAAACTCCAACTTCTTTGTTTTCAACCAAATTTATATATCTTCCTTCATGGGATTCTATGGTCTCAACTTCCCCTTTCATATTCTCATTCTCTTCAAGGTCTTGTTATCCGGTATGACAGTCTTCTAACGTGTCCTCAACAAATATCATATACTCAATCCCATTTTCTTCCAATCAACCGACAACGAAACCATTTTTTGGATTTCCTACTCTTCTATTGGTCTAGTGGATTATTTATGGTTTACTCTGATTCTACCTTACCATCCTAGATTGACATTGTTTCAGATTTGATAAGATTCCCAACAAAATCCCTTTAAAACTATCGACCCCTCTGGTAACCTAGAAGGAAATGCAACACACAGAGTGTACTGCACAGTCTCACTCTAGATAGCTCTATAGGTGGCTACAACACTCAGGTGTTTTCAACCTGAGACTGAGTGGAGATATGTGATTGTGTTCTATAATCCTTATTCATTTAGTCTAACATCTAATTATAACATTCATTCGATGCATTCATGTGGAATACCAGATATAATTAGTTACTTCATTCATCTAACGTTCATTAATTAATTAGACATAAAGACACATACATTCATTTACATGACACATGTTTTACCGTGGTTCACCCCTTCCTGGGATACATCCACAAAGATCTAGCTCTCAAGCTTTTATTATAGTTCAGAAATATATCATTCAACACGTTTTTACAATATTAGGTCTCTCCCTTTTCCACAGGCTTCTCAATCCATGCAAGGCTGACTAGATCGCACTAGTCTCCTCAGCCTGCAATCTAACTCTCGGGATCGAGTCGCTCACTCCTTCCCTAGCTCACCATCTTAATGAATTGTACAATTCCTACAATTATCTTCTTCTTTGTCGATCTCCTCTCCATCGGGACTCTCTTTTTTCCTATGTGCCCCGCCGCCTATCCTTCTAATTACTACCTATTTATATCCTTGGCTCACTAGCCATTCCAATACATTATAAAAAACCTAACCCTAGCGTCGTTAGGTCTTCCTTGCATGTGTGCTTCGCCTGCTTCTCTTACATGTGCTTCTTTTCCTTCCAGCTATCTTTTCCCTCTTGCATGCTTCTCCTCCAAAAATAGCCTTTTTTCCTGGCTAGGCCTACATCCAACATCCTCATGATATGGCTATCAGTCATGTCAGGTATGTCGACCTCACTCATCCAAATATTCATGTTGTTGATTTTGAGGAGGATAAGTTTAAAGGGGTACTCTCATATGATTAAGTCCTGAACCAGTTGCCTCATGACACTGCAAAGAGAGAGATTGATCTTGAACAAGAAGAATTCAAGAGGGAAAATTTAACCCAATTCGAAAATTTATTTCAGCAAGAACAAGATACATGTAATGTCAAAGAACAGGAGAATACCAAAAAAAAAAACCAACTTGAACAGAAAAGGCTCCAACCCGAGCAAGATTATCAAAGCAGACATATTGAGGAGAAGAAAAAGATAGAACATGAATTCATGGCACATCAGGATGCTCTGCAAAAGAATAAAGAATAAGAAGCTAAAAGGTTGGTAGAGGAAGAGGAATACAAGAGGCTAGCTAATGAAGAAAAAGCCAAGAAACTGGCTGAAGAGGCAGAGGCAAAATTATTGGCCGATGAGGCTGAATCAAAGAAGAATGTTGATGATATTTTGAGGCAGAATTTACACCAGACACCAGGCACTCTGTCAAAATTGAACCTAGGAATTGTGAACATACCTACTCTAGAGTACACCCCGATAAGATCCATACTAGTATATTCCTCCCTCTCTTCCCAAGCTCTCAATTTTGAATAATCTGTAATCACTACTAGAGACCACTACTTTGACAACAAAACTAGAAACATTGATAAGAGACCGACGAAAATAAAGAGAGGAGAAGAAACCAGGTGAAAGTAATATGCATGAAGGATATTAGAGTGGAAGGTAGGGCCTGATCTAGAAGAGAACGTGGTTCAAGAAGCTTCAATGCTCAACGCCTTTGCAAGATTAAATGCCTCCTCTATCTTGGAGGTAACTAATGCCCTGAACATTTCCAGTAATTGAGTAGTTGACCTGGAAACAAACTTGAAAGATGTAAAAGAGAAATTCACCATAGATATCAAGGAAGTTGTCAAAGAAGTTGAAGGTATAAATTCAGGTAATATCAATGGTGCCCTACAGGCACAAAGAGACCACTTGAACAAAGATTTCAAAAAGAGGATGAAAATCCTATGCGACACCCAAAGGAATGAGTTAGAGGTGGAAAAACATAAATAAAACCCTAGAAAAGACTAGATCCTCGGCATGCATTGTGGATTCCATCAAAGCAGAAGTGTTAGATGGCAAAAAAAAGTTAGTGAAGGAAAGGAATAAACTCGTTGATATGTTGATCAAAATACAGGTGGAGCGACAAAAAAAACTTAGTTTGAAGAACACTTTGATAGAGACTCAAGGAAGTTATTGGGAATCGAGCAAAGCTTTTAAGGAAATGGTTAACTGGGAGGACATGCACCAACCTCCACCTAACTCCCTACTAGTATATTCGAAAAGAGAAAGACTTAGGAACCTAATTCGTTTTTACACCAAGAAACCTCTCTTCATGAGTGTTCGCTCCACCCAAGGATTAGCTGCTCACACATGTGCACAACTATGGAAAGATGCTAATGATCGTGTCACAGAGATAGGGGTACAACCACTGTAGTATATGTATGAAACGACTTATGTCATCACTAGGGAGGTTGAATTGGAAGATCTAAATAAATCCAGTCAGAAGAGCATTCAGGATCTGATGCCATTTGAAGAAAAAACAATTGAAGAACATATGTTATTTCCTACGCGACTCACCCATAATATTCAATCCTTTGTAAAAGTCGCGATGAAGTGGTTATATCAAGAAGTGTCCACAAAAATATGTAATGGAGAATCAGTGTTAGAGAGATTGAAATCAAGAAAACTCAAGAGCATTTTAAATGATCACTCCACTTGGATAGAATACCAAGACCAACAACAATAGTAGACCAAGTCGTGATTACATAATTCCACAGTTCTTTCCAGATGTTGTTTTCTTCTAATATTGTAATCTAGTTTGGAATACAAAGAGTCCTTTTTGTGAAGCGACCCTAATTTTTATGATTACCAAGAAGAATGATTGTAAGAATTCACCCCTCACTATATAATGGGAGCAATGCTCATTTGAAAGGGATTTTGTTTTTTGGAGATAACACAAAAATATTTTTACTACAAGTTAATTTGAATCCAAGAGACATTCTAAATTTGGAGATTATGGTACTGATGTGAGTGAATGAGATTATTTTATTTATGCATCTCACTCTTTGTAGTCTATGAATGTTAGTTGATGAATTACTTCTAAATTAATGTTTACAGTTTGCAGTTATCATGTTTTTAAGGATGAGTACAACGATAGTATAATGTTGTTAAATTTATCAATTCTCGGTTTCTAACAGGTTATACTATTAAATGTATGTATCACTTGTGCCATGAATTTATTATACGCAAGCAATAATAATTATTCATTGTATTCATTTATTTTTCTAGTAAGCTCCTGATTAGGATAGGTTAGTTTAAATAGTATTAGTTTAGGGACTGCATCTTAGAATAATAATCATACCTCTTAGTTTAATTTTATTTAACTACGTTTACTTCTCTTATCTTATTTTTAATTCATTTGAGAACCTTTGGTTCTCAGATTCATATTTAGTTAGTATTTTAGTTAGTTGGTAACAAAGACAAAATTTGGTTGGAAGCACTACTCCAAATGAGAATGAGTCTAATTGGGACCTGCCATCGGGCGTTTTTCCTCATCTAATTGAATGGGTCATTTTGTCCTGTTGATAGAAATGGCACTAGAAGTAGGGCCACAGAACTGAATGGATACAAAAAAAAAATTGAATTCTTCCTATTCTTCCCTGCAAGTAATATTTTCCTCCCCGACTGATTCCCATCAAATTTACTGCGAACATGATGCCTTCTCTTCATAATATATGGTGAACACTCCAGCTCAGGTAAACACTCACAATGTTCCCTCTCACCCCAAAACCTATTTCTCTTCTCCACAACCTCATATCCTAACTATCTCAGAGATCAAATCCTTAGTCGAGCACTCGACCGAACGGACTAACCATGCACTGACTAGACAAATTAGCACATAGACCAGATAAATTCCCTTAGATTACTCTCTTCCTAAAAATAAATAATACCTTTGACATACAAATCCTTATTTTTTCGACCCTTACTCCTATCAAGAAAACTGTTCGGTTGGGACCCCTGAATATTGAATTTACTAACTAAAGAGGAATGGGTGACATACCATTTAAATGTCGCTTCCTCTTGCCATCGCCATCCTAGCTCCATTCCAATGCTCATACAATGATGATCCTGCAAAAGAATGCAACCAAAGTGATAGAAATAGCATAAACTCAATATAAACCTATGTATGTGATCAAGGAATCATACAATAAAACACAACAAGATTTATAGGAAAGAATCATATTACTGTATCATATTAAATGTGAAAGAGAGATTACAACCATGGCCTTGATGTTGTAAGGGCCCTTCCAACTGTCCTTCGTTCCCCACACATTTTCACTCCAAGAATTCTGAGAGCACAGATTTGATAATATTCACAATCTATCTTGACAAAGTGGCTCATATAGCCAAGCTAAAAATCTCCAAAGCTCAATCCAATCCAAGCTAATCCCAAAAGCTCCAAAGCTAACAAAAGCTTAAGAACCCCTTCTCCATGAGATCTCCTCTCCTTTTATAAGTTGAAGAGGATAAGGTGACGAGGTTAGGATGATCCCACTAAATCATGAAAGCGAGTAAGATCCAAACCATTCGGATGCCACCTCACCATGGAAGTTTCTCCTTCTAGAAGATTCGCGAAAACGCTCGTTTTTCCCACATGTAAGCATTCTCGCACCCTGCTTATAGTGCAACCTACGAACTGTTCACACCTTAGCTATGATGTAGCCTGCGAGAATCATACATTCTCGCACCCTAATACATAGGCAACCTGCAAACTTCCTTTTTTATAAGGTTTTTACACAGGAAAATGCAACTTCTTTTCTCAGGAAAAGTTCTTCTCCCTTCTCTCTTCAGGAACTCAGGCCACTGACCCCTCTGAAGGAAATAGATAGGTTTACATCATTAACAGTCATAGGGATGACGAAAATAATGTGTAACACCGAGGTTTCAAAATTTAATCTTGATTATCATATAATCACTGATGGAGCAGGAGGTAGACCACCATCACCTACCGAGTCACCCCCTCACACTCCCTGAAACGAGTCATAGGAAAATTACAAAGAAGGGGATGAATCTGAGAGTGAATTCAAAGATAACCCCTATCATTTCATTGTATATCATCCCCCGAACATGGCTAGACAAAATGCGAACCAAAATCCTCCCCCCTACCAGTCCTGGTTGTTTTCTGATGCGATTGTTGTACCAGGAGTCCAACATGACATGCCCAGATACCCTGAGAAATTCCTACCTAAATTTGATCTCGACAAAAAGGATTCAACGAAGAACCATGTTAAGAAATTCATGTTGGCTATTAGGCTACAAAGCATTTGACATGAATATGTATTTTGACGTCTATTTCCCCTTAAATTTGAAGAAAAAACATCAACCCATTATTTCTCTCTAGAAGAAGCCTCCATTCCAAACTTGAGAACTTTTGAAAACTATTTCCTCCAAAAATTTGGGGAAAACAAAACACCATCCACTAGGGTTCTCGAACTCTCAAGAATCAAGACAGATTTGAAAGAATTAATTACTGATTAAAATAAACGGTTTCTCACTTTGTTATAATGAATCTCATGGGCCTCAAAACCCATTGAATATTTCACTATTGAATTTTACACCTTCGTTTTACCCATGTCCATGGACATGTATGTAAAAAATTATGAAAAGGATACTCTAGAAAAAGCTTTCCAAGAAGCCCTTAAATTTGAAAAAAAAAAATTAAGTTTAAAAGGTAGTTCCAACTCAGAACCCTATAAAAATAAGGGTAAAAGTAAAATCTCCACATCTAAGTCGGGTGAAGATAAAAATCCCTCTGATTCAATGGATATGGAATCTATTCAAAGAATCATAAAAGATTTATCCAACGACTTGGTTGACCTGAAAAAGGGGTAGTGGAGAGGTTTCTTCCAATCATAAAAGGTTTTTTAAGTCCCCCCCCCAAGAAATATAGTAGCACTCCCCCAAAACACCCTCTCTCGGATGAAATGAATCAATATGAAGGATATTTTCCAGGCCCTTCAAACTTGGGAAACATAGAATATGACTAAAACCATCGATGAGAGAGATGGAGGTCAGGGACAACAAGAACAACCCTAGGAATATGATGAACCGGTTGAACAACAATTAAACTCATTTTGGGACATACATTTTGGAGAAGATGAAGAAGTCCATGTCTCAAAAAACATCATAAACACTAAGAGTGCTAGTAATAATATTCCCAATGACACCCCCGATACCCCTAATCTTGCTTCTCCCACTACCACTACTCCCCAAAAATCTTCTCTTTTGACCAATATTACCCCTAATTTATCTAAGAATACTTATTCCAATCCCAAAACAATAGATCAAACAATGAAACCAAATATTTCTCCCACACATTTGGCTAGATTGGAATATGACTTTCTAGAATATCTAAAGAAAGCAAAAGCCAACATTTATTTTTTTGAACTCGAGAAGATTTGAGAAATTCTAGAAAATTTCATCAGAACGCTGCAAGGTAAAACTTCTCCTAGATCTAGGGAATCAAACTCTGGAACCAAAGAGGGAATCACCAAGGTAAAATTTCCTGACAACAATACTCCATCTAAAAGTCAGGTTGTGACTAATGCATCCTTAACGGGTCAAAGATCAAGGTCCAACACCCCTCCTTTTCTCATCACTTTTGAAGTCTTCATAAGAATGTCCATAATTGCATGGTGGACTCAGGAGATTCATCTAATATCATTCCCCTTAAAGTCTGTGAGAATATTAACATCAAACCCGAACTGTCTAACATTCAAATCATCCATCTAGACATAACTAGAGTTAAGGTGATTGGAGAATTGAAAAAGGTTTTGATCAGGATGTCTGCTAACCCAAAAATTAATCAAACCATAGATACAATAGTAGTAGACATTCTAGACAACTATGTAATGCTCTGAATCCAATATTAGACATCCATGTTAAATGGCTACTTTGCTACTGAATGGTCCCATTTATTGCTCCCTTTCAACGGTAAAATGAACCAAATCAAGATCGACAAAGAATGGTATATGAAAAACATTGTTACTGAATTGAATGATATGAATGAACTGATGATGTTCAATCATTCCATTCTTGGGAATTATTCATTTGAAATGTTTTTGGGGAAATTCACAGCTGAACCATCAACACTCGTAGAATTTGAAGCAAAATATCAAATCCTTCATTGCACCCAGATTATTGAGCCTAATTACAATATATCTAATCAAACTAACAATCCCCCTGATGTACAAACTAACATAGTTTCTATATATAAGCTATAAAAATGCACTGACTCTACTAACCTCTTTAAAATGAAAAAATCTGAAAATTCAAGAATACCATTTGAAATAAAAAAAAAAAAGGTGATCTTGATATGTGGATGTTATTTTTTGATGGATCCAAGTGTTTGGAAGGAAAAGAAGTGGGTTGCATACTAAAATACCTGAAAGGTACTAAAATGTTAATTGCATGCAGACTGGAATTTCCTTGCACCAACAATACTATCAAATATGAAGCCCTTGTACATGGACTTAGGAAGGTAGATGACTTGAAAGAAGAAAAAATAAAGGTATTTCATGATTATGAAATCATCATCAGACAAGTACAAAACACCAATCATTGTCTTTCAAGTCACCTAAAAAATTATCATTTTGAGGTCTGGGAGATAATTAAGTCTTTCACTGCTTTCAATATTAACATTGTTCCCCAATCGTTGAATTTTGATGTTGATTTGTTAGCAAATGTGGAGTCTAGATTAATACCCTCCGATGGATTGATGTCTGACTCCTTCTTTGTTGAAATTTTGTATAGGCCATCAATTCCAAAAAATATCATAAGTTGGAGGGTCTTTGATGATGACCAACAACTCATTAATTTTCTACACCTCAAAGATACCTTCAAGGAATCTATCATAGATGAAGGCCAACATGACATGATGAAAAATACTGATAATAACGATAATGGTGAAGAAGCAAACACAATAGGTGCGACCAACAATATTCCCTCGAATGTGGTAAGATTAGAAAAACTCTACAATATTCAAGACAAGTTAAAAAAGGTCACAAACTGCAATACCAATAGCTCAGACATGCAGTTTGCAATAGTAAACCTGGGATCGAATACGAAAAATTGCTCTCCTGAAGAAAGGTAGGAATACATCAAGTTATTCAAAGAATATAAAGACATATTTGCATGGACATATGAGGACCTCAAGACATATGATACACATATTATACAACATGTCATTCCCATGAAATCTTAAACCAAGTCTTTCCAACAAAATTTGGGGAAGATGCACCCTAGTCTTGAACCTCAAGTCAAAGAAGAGATAAATAAATTGTTGGTGGCCATAATCATTTTTCTAGTAAGGAATACACAGTGGATATCAAACTTAGTGACAGTAAGGAAAAAGAATGGGGATATCAGGATTTGTCTTGATTTTAGAAATGTAAATAAATCCTTAGAAAAAGATAACTACCGTGTGCCTACCATGGAACAAATTCTACAATGTGTGTCTAGATAAAAAACACTCTCCCTACTAGATGGATTCTTAGGATATAATCAAGTCTTAGTAGTTCATGAAGACCAACTTAAGACAACTTTTAGAACCAAATGGGGAACATATGCCTATAGGAAGATTCCTTTCGAACTGATAAATGTTGGAGCCACTTTTCAACGAGCCATGTATATTTCCTTTAGAGGTTTCCTGGGAGAATGTGGTAGTGTACCTAGATGAAGTAACCATCTTCTAGAATAAAAAATAAGACCATGTCTCTCACTTAAATAAGGTATTCAATCGATGCAGGAGACACGACATCTCTCTGAACCCCAAGAAATCCATTTTCACCATGAATGAAGGAAAAATCCTGGGTTTCATCGTCTCAAAACATTGTATGTGGATTGAACCTGAGAGGACTAAAGCAATCACTAAGATCCCTCCCCCTCACAACAAAAATATATGAAGTCATTCCTCGAAATAATAAATTTTGTGAGACAGCTCATACCCAATTTTTCTAAGACAGTAAAACCCCTAGAAGATATTATAAAAAAGAATGTTGAATTTATATGGGGGTCTAAAGAGAAGGAGACTTTCGAAAAAATAAAATAATATATTGTTAAAGAATCAGAACTATCGAGTTCAGACTTTGATTGAGAGTTCATCCTCTACACATTTTCCTCCCACACTGCATTTGTGGTTGTCTTAACACAAAAGAACTTGGAAGGAGATGAGTTTCTTGTGGCTTTTATGAGTTCTGGCCTACAAGGAGATGAGTTGAATTATCTTGAAGTTGATAAACATGCATATGCGGTTTCCAAATCTGTCAAACACTTTCATCCATTCTTACTCAAATCTAAACCTACGGTTATTTTTCCTTACCCAATTGTTAGGAATCTCGTGGTAAAAAGAGATTTGGCAGAAAAGAGAGCCAATTGGCTTATGACTCTACAAGAATATGACCCGGAGATCAAACCTGTGAAGATCGTTAAAGGACAATGTTTATGCAAATTTGTTGCATAATTCCCTTGTGTTGAGTCTCATGAAGATGCTCTCTACCAAGATTCTGAGCTATTTGAAAAGGAAGTATGTTACATCCCAGTTAGTTCAAAACCCTTGTTATACGAAATGAAATATTACTTGACTCATGGATCAACTCCACATTATCTGGACCCCAAAAAGAAAAGGCCTCTAAGGCTTAGATCCACCCAATATCAGCTGATACAGGGAATTCTATGCAAAAACAATTATGATGGTGTATTCCTTAGATGCTTGGAGAAAATGGATGTTGAGAAAGTCTTGTCTGAGCTCGATGAAAAACCCGCAGGATGACATTATGGTGGGGATACTACTACAAAAACAATACTCAAGTTAGGATATTACTGTCCCTCCTTGTTCAAAGATTCTCATGCATATTCAAGGAAATTACAACAATGCCAAACCTCATCCAGAAGAGAAAATAAAGTTGGTTTCCCCTTATAGCCTATCATCATCAAACGCCCCTTCCCATAGTGGGGGTTGGATGTTATCATGGAGATCAATCCCAACTCATCGCAGTTACATAAATAAATCTTGATGGCTACTAATTATTTCACCTGATGGAGTGAAGCAATCCCTTTGAAAGCCATCAACAAAAATCATGTGATTTTGTTCCTTAGATCACACATCATTACCAGGTTTGGAATTACATACTTTTTAGTTTTTTATAATGCCAAGTATTTTTATTATCTTAAACTTACTAAACTCACCCTAGAAAAAACATCAAAGTTAAGTACTCAACGAATTACTACCCATAAGGAAATGGTTTAGGAGATTCAACTAATAAAAATCTCATTAAAATCTTCAAGAATATTGTCAACAATAATCGAATAAATTGGCATCTTTCATTTCAGAATTCTCTTTGGGCTGATAGAGTAAATCCCAATTCATCCATTGGTAAATCCCCCTTTTTCCTGGTTTACAGGAAGGAAGCCACAGTGTCAACCTATACATTCCTACCTTCTTTACAATTGGCCCAATCTGTTCAAGATGAAGCCTGTCTGGTAATGCAAGAAAGGTTAAACATGATGCTAAAACTTGAAGAAGAAAGAGGAAAAGCTAAGTTGAACCTGACTCAACACCAAGAAATAATTAAAAAATGGTTCGATAAATCAAACGTAGGAAACAAATATTTTCAAGAAGGAGACCTTGTTCTCAAGTGGGACAAAGCTAATTAACTTAAACGATAACACTCCAAATTCCAGAAACTATGGCTATGACCCTATCTGATCCACCAAAAAATAGGTCCTCAGACTTTCGGGCTCAAAACATTATAGGGAGATGAGGAAGAACTCCCTGTCAATGGCCAAATACTGAAGAAATACTTCTCCTGATGACCTATGGTGATGTAGATTTTACGTTTTTCGGTTCTAGTTTTTTTTCTTTCTTTTCTTTTCATTTCAATAATCCGACCATTCTTGAGTTTGTTCCTTCCTTTTTATTCTCCTTTCTAGTTTAAAATAACTCCCTCCGACTGTATGTTACTATGGACCAACCATTCTTTCGCAATAGGGACCCAAGAACTTAGGACCTGTGTAAACACCCTCTCCAGTAAGTACCTTTATATTGGTGACTATCTAACCGATCAGAGATCCAAGTTTATCTTCATTAATAAATGGTAACACAAAAGAAAGGAACTTGTCCATATGTACCAAAAGAAAAGATTCTGACCTTCAAATTTTGTACCTTTCGACAATTTCCATCGGCTATTCACTCTTATGTGACCACTCTCGGGTCTCATTGATGTTCCTTTCAAGTTTCCTAAAATACATTGAATTCATTATCTTCCACATAAATCTAGTGTCTCTACCCATTATTTCACAATTTTAAAATGTATTGGTGGTTTGTGATTACAGACCCATGAGACAAATTGTCGATTGAGACTAGAAAATGAAAGTAACTCTCGTATCACCCAACTTCCTATTTATCGTCACCTATATTGCAGTCACAATATCTAAAAGGTGGATTCAAAAGTATAATCATGAGGAAGTTGAAAACGCTATTAAAACCATGGGAAGTACAGGTAAACCCGTCGGGGATATGGACACGTGTTGGCAGTGGGGCCATGCTTGTATGATATTGAGAAATCTTTGTCAAGGTTATGGATGCTCACTGACAACGAAACAATGTCGGGAAAGAAAGGTGAATAAAACACTTTGGTCTACAACAATTGACTATATTTTTTCTTCATGGTGTCACTCTCACAATTTCACTATGGATTTATGAAGTTGCCCATAAACGATTACTCAAATTATGTTGAATATCATTGATAACATGTTTTTATTTATGGCCTGCATACAAACCATTGAATGTGAGGTCCTTAAGCTGAGTACTGAATCAAATTGTAGAAGGTAAATTTCACTTTGATATAATTGAAGTCGCTCTCTCTTTTTGGAACCCAGAGATAATTGGTTCTTCGCAGTAAGTTTCCATTTGTTGTGGGTCATTTCTCACAACACCCCAATATTTTAAATTTTATGGGTCCCTAAAATATTTTTCTCTTTTCCTTTTGCACCTATCTTTTTCCCTACAAAACCTACATCCTTACTTAGCTAAGACAACCCGATATTAACTCAAATCTGTTTTAGGATCATGTTCGTCAAATTCCCCTTTTCCATGCATTAACTTAAACTACGATCTTCACACTCCCATGAATTCAGATCTTACACTTTTTTCCTTTCATGAATCCCCAAGGATCATTATGATCTGTCAAACGACCACCTCCCCAAGTGGCATCCCAATATTGGACTTTTGACTTCTCGTTTTATCATTCTCAAATGAGTTGTTTTTTGTTTTTGCTTTTGGGACATAACAATGATTTTGAAGTATTGAAGGAATATTACCTTCGATACCATCCTCTTCGAGAGCCTTTATAAGCCTCATCTTCTCAAACTCTGAAGATAAAACTCCGATGACCTCTTGAACCTTCTCACATATGTATCCCACACATTCTCTTAGGCCAAAATAATATTCTTCGATACCGTCTCCGTTGGAGCTCATGCATCTCCCCATCCTTCAAACCTCTAACAACCATGTTCCAAAATATTATAAAGAACATAGGTTAACTCACCTTTCTAAAAAAAATTGAATATTATATTGATACCTTCCCATCGGGCTTTTGTTCCACCCTCATCTCAATTTACCCCGATTCCAATACCCTGATGAGTCCCACCTCTTTATGTATCACTATTTATTGGTTGATGTTCTAGGCCCACCCACTGGTCCACATATGAGGAAATATGCATTCTATACCCTTCCCTTCATAGTTCTCAAAAACCGCAATCTCAAATACTCTGAAGGCATGACCCTGATAATGGTCTTATTCGAAGATATGGTTTAGCACTACCCTCGATGCCCAAATCAATGCATCTATCTGTCTTAATAAGCTTTAATGATAGAGATGATGCACATTAACAGGAAAATTTAAGAATGGATTTAGTAAGATCCTCTTACACACCTAAGTTATGGCATACTCTTGCTAGGTTGATGTGCATTATGAGTTATAAAAACACCCTTTCAGACACAACTTGGACCATAAGTTTTTGAAACATAATCTGCAAAGTTTGTGTTTCATCTTGACTCCTTCGCTTACTGAGATATCCTACTATGTCACTGTAACTGCTTGATTATGTGTAACCTTTTTTTTCTATCGCTTAACTGATATTTCATTGTTATAGCTAATGCATTATACTTGAGATAAGATGATACTATTTTCAACGTGTTATTACACGATAATTTGGTTATTCATCATGGCAAGCTAGAACCCCAAAAGATCTAAACGTTCGGTGTATTTCCAGGGTGCCACAGGGCCTGAATCATCATCTTGACCAGTCAAAACTCTCATGACTGACAATATTCCTCACATTGGAGAGGACCATTTCCTCGACTTTGAAGAGGTCTACAAGATATTCAATTCCACATATTCTCCTGAAGATGACAGAGTTTTAGAGGTGTACCAGAATATCCTGAAAAGTGGTATCCACCTGGTAGCTTCCAGGCCACAATTATTCCCATACAATGAGGAAACATAGTGGTGCCTCAGGAAATTTGATTCTTCCAAAATGAACATCATGAGAAAGTAGGAGAAGTGAGTAGATTCTCTCATACTAGAGGATATTATCTACAGATATCACCATCTCACTCCCACTTGCTCGTTGAACGATCCTTTCTTGAAAGGGTTCTCCCAAATATCCATGATGTTGATTTTGAGGAGGATACGTTTAAAGGAATACTCTTATATGATGAATTCCTACACCAGTTGCCTCATGATGTTGCAAAGCGAGAGCATGATCTCGAACAAGAAGAATTAAAGAGGGAAACTTTAACCCAATTCTAGAAGTTATTTCAGCAAGAACAAGATACATACAATGAAAAAGAATAGGAGAAGACCAAGAAAGAAAAACATATTGAACATAAAAGGATCTAAGCTGAGAAAGATTATCAGAGAAGATAGATTGAGGATAAGAACATGATAGAACATGAGCACATGGCACATCAGGCCACTCCACAAAATAATAAAGAAGAAGAAGCTAAAACTTTGGTAGAGGAAGAGGAATCCAAGAGGATATCTAATGAAGCATAGGCCAAGACACTGGCTAAAGAGGCAGAGGCAAAACGATCGATCGAAAAGGATGAATCAAAGAAGAAAGATGATGATATTCTGAAGCAGAATTTACACCAGAAACAAGGAACTCCATCGACACTGAACCTAAGAATTGTGAACATACCTCCTCCAGAGTACACCCCTATAAGCTCCATACCAGAAGATTCCTCCATGTCTTCCCAAGCTCTAAATTTTGAATGATTTGTAGTCTCTATTTGAGACCACTACTTTGACAACAAAACTAGAAGCATCGAGAAGAGATCGACGAAAATAAAGAGAGGAGAAACCACTATGTCAAAGTCATATGCAGGAAGGATATTAGAGTGGAAGGTAAGGCTTGATAAATAAGAGAATGCATTCCAAGAAACTTCGGTGTTGAACGCCTTTGTAGGATTAAATTCCTCCTCTGTCCTGGAGGTAACTAATGCCCTAAACATTTCCAGGAATCGAGTAGTCGAGCTGGAAACATAGTTGAAAGGTGTAAAATACCAATTCACAATAGATATCGAGGAAGTTGTCAAAGCAACTAAAGGTCTAAATTCAAGTAAGATCAATGGTTCCCTACATGCATAAATATACCACTTGAACAAAGATTTTGAAAAGAGGATGAAAATCCTATGGGACACCCAGAGGAACAAGTTAGAGGGGGGAAAACATAAGCTCAATATTTCCCTATAAAAGACTAGAGCCTCGACATGCACCGCAAAGTCCATCAAATCACAAACACTGGCTATCAACGAAAAATTAGCAAAGGAAAGGAATGAAATCCTTGATCTGTTGATCAACATATGGGTGGAGAGAAAATAACAACTTAGTTTGCATAACACTTTGATAGAGACTCAAGGAAGGTATCATGAAGTGAGCGATGATTTTGAGGAAATGGTTAATGGGAAGGACATGCACCAACCTCCACCTACCTTCGTAGCAGTATATTAGAAAATATAAAGACTCAAGTACCAAATTATTTTGACACCAAAAAAACTCTCTTCATGAGTGTCCGCTCCACCCAAGGAGTAGCTTCTAACACATGTGCACAACTATGGAAATATAATAATGATATCGTCGCAGAGACAGGGGTACAATCACTGCAATATATAGATGAAATGATTTTTGTCAGCACCAGGGTGGTTGAAGTGGAAGATATAAAGAAATCCAGTCATAATAACATTCAGGATTTGATGCTATTTGAAGAATAATCAATTGAAGAACATCTGATATTTCCTACTCGGCTCTCCCATAATATTCAATCCTTTGTAGAAGCGACGACAGAGAAGTTATATCAAGAAGTGTATGCAAAATTTTGTAATGGAGAATCAGTCTTAGAGAGATTGCAATAAAGAAAAATTGAGAGCATTTTAAATGACCACTTCACTTGGAGAGAATACCAAGACCAACAACAGGAGCGAACCAAGTCATGATTACAGAATTCCACAGTTCTTCCTAGATGTTATTTTCTTCTGATATTGTAATCTATTTTGGAATACGAAGAGTCCTCTTTGTGAAACGACCCTAATTTTTATGATTACCAATAAGAACAATTGTAAGCATTCACCCCTCACTATATAAAGGGCGCACTGCCCATTTGAAAGGGATTTTGGTATTTGAAGCTAGCACGGCAATATTTTTACTGCAAGTTAATTTGAATCCAAGAGACATTCTAAATTTGGATATTATGGTACTGGTGTGTGTGAGTGGGATTATTTTTTTTATGCATCTATCTGTTTGTAGTCTGTGAATGTTAGTCGATGAATTAATTCTAAATTAATGTTTACACTTTGCAGTTATCATGGTTTTCAAGATGGGTACAACGATAGTATAATGTCTTTAAATTTATAAATTCTTGTTTTCTAACAGGTTATTCTATTATATTTATGTATCACTCGTGTCATGAATTTATTCTACACAAGTAATACTCATTATTCACTGGATTCATTTATTTTGATAGTATGTTCATGATTAGGATATGTTAATTTAAATAGTATTAGTTTAGGAACTACATCTTAGAATAATAATCATACCTCTTAGTTTAATTTTAGCTAGCTGCGTTTACTTCTCTTATCTTATTTTTAATTCATTTGAGAACCTTTGGTTCTCAGATTCATATTTAGTTATTATTTTAGTTAGTTGGTAACAAGGCCAAAATCTGGTCGGAAGTGATACTCCAAACGAGAGTGGGTTTAATGGGGACCTGCCATCGAGATTTTTTCCTCATCTGATTAAACGGGTCATTTGGGCTCGTCAACAAGGCCTTAAAATCCAATAAAATAATAATGCTTTACAGACCCACCTTCCCAGCTAGCATAACTCTAACCATGGATGGGACATAGGTCCCACTTTTACTATCAATGTTCCATGTGTGACCTCTATATTAGGTACGGGGATGGGTGGGTCCCATCCCACACCTTTTTCCTTGGTGCGTGTGAACTTGCACGTTACCCCAAATTCGACGACTAATATAGGGAAAGATCAACATATGAAAGGCCATGTCACCCCCAAAACATGATTGAAATTTTAATAGCCCCTTGGGTTGTGATGTTTGTTTTCTCATGATACACGACATGATATCAGTGATGTCACATGGTAAAAGGGCCAGAAACCAAAATCGCTTCACCCCCATGCGATAATGGTTTATGGTATCGACTAAACCAACTACACACATAGCTCCCATGTAAATTGCCACTATGCCATCCAATGCCACTATACACTTTTCATTGTGGAACTCCATGTCACCTCTTCCAAGTCACCTCCATGTCATATCCACGTCACGTTGACATCATATATGGAAAAAAACCCAAAATTTTCCAAATTTTCCCAATTTTCGAATTCCTCTAAAAATTCATAGATTTTGATTTTTTTCCCTAGCTGCCATGGGAATCAGTGATAAGCTTACTTCAGAAAAGTTTGACCCTGTAACTGACTGATTACCTCCACATATGATTAATGGACATTTCTAGGAACAAATTTCACTCGAATTCACTCAAAACTTTGGGATTTTTTCCCAATTTCACCATGGCCACTCTTCAATTCCGCAATTCGACCAATTAAAGTCCTGAAAATGCCCGGTCCGGGATTAAAATTGGGGATTTTTAATTCATGGGTTAAAATTGGGGATTTATAATATTTTTTTAGACTTAATCCCCCTTGGCTTATCCCCTTTTCCTAGGCTCTTCACCCCCTTTCACTTATAGTGGATTTTACCCCACTATTAAGCTCCAATCTACCCAAGTAAATTAGAGTGCAAATGATTGTCAATCCGGTGTTTGTAAAACTTAGAGGCACGTCCAAAGTATATGGATTTGGAGATAGTTTTTATCTTTAATGGAGATAAACCAAAAACCTATTCTAAGGCTGAATATGAAAGAGATGCTAAGCTTCTATTCAGAAGTCATCTTCATAGATCTCATAACAATAATCAACACTTGTTTTTCTAAAGAGAAACAAACAGTAAGCATTCAAGAGATGTTCGAACTAGTTTTAAGACCTATCAAATGATAGAAGAACAGAACTCTTATTCAAGAGATGCATTCATTGTCTTCTTTCATTCATTCATTAACAACTATCATCAAATCAAATCAAAGTACTGAAAGCATAAATAACTCAAAAAGCATTCAAAATTATCTTAATGCTTGAAGTCAAACTACACATTGAATTCTCATTCAAGAAATCATTCACAATATGAGTAAGGCTTGAAAACATTAAGCATGTAACTGAGCTATGAAATTCATCTACCTACAGCAAGATAAAACTCATATACAACAAGATCTGATCTAAAACATGTACTTGAAAAAAAACACAAGGAAAGAGTGTACTAGTTGGCAATGGGGGCCCTCCAATGCTTCCCTGGTACACTTTAGTTGACTTCGGCTAAGAAAGAACTCCAGTAGCATTCAAATCATCATAAGAATTCACAGGAACAAAACACAGAGCTGATCTTCAAGAGTGAAAATTCTCAAGTTTCTTCATTCATATCAAGATTGTCTTACTAGTTTAAGCTTAAGAGTATTTATACAAGAGTCTTAAAACCAAAAATACTAAAATGTCTCCTAAATATCATTATTAGATCCATAATATCCTAGGAGGGTCCAATGCCTCCTTTAGATCCACAATATATGGTCAAAATCCCACGAAATCCAAAATTGTCCAAGTTTTAAGGCTGAAACAGGGCATTTTCTGCTGAAGTGGCCCTGTTTGACCAGCGTTGACCGGACATCTGGAAGGCTCAGATTTCGAATATGATAGCTCATTCTCCATCCTTGTACATCAGGTAACATGTCCCAAGTGTTATATTTCACCCAGGTGTCCTGGAAGTATACAAACCACGGAGCTTTTGCGGGATTTGGTCAAATCCTGTAATTTCTGATAAATTTTCAATTTTAATGCTAAAATTTAGAAAACTCAATTCTTAAGCTAAAGAATGAAAAATATACCTTGCATAGGCTGTTTCATGGAAAATGTGGAATGAAATGAAGAAAAAATGGATAGATAAAGAGGCAAAAGTATGGTTTATAGAGAAAAATGGAAGCATAAAAATGGACTCAACATCTCCCCCAAGAGGAAGTCTTTGCATGTCCTCATGCACAAAAATGTCCCTGACCTCTGTCACTGATCTTCTGCCACCTCCGCTGCCTGCAATAATGTTTCCACATTCACCTGAGTTGTATGAAGTGCTTTCATCTTTTGATACTTCTCTTTATATGCCTTTTTCTGTTGGAACCACTTATAAGGTTGTTTGGAAATTAACTTGTTCTGTTTTTGAAGCTTCTTGTTCTTTTTCTTCAAAGTGTCATTCTCCTCTTGCGTTTTGTGGCTTTGAGTTCTCAGCATTTCATTTTCTGTTTTGATGTATCTTTCTAAGACTTCAATTTCTTTGATTTTTCTCTTCATTTTTCTTATTTTCTTGTTCTTCCTGTCAAGTTCAGATGTGGATGTACCAGCCACCTCTTCCATTTGAGGTTCTTCTTTCATGTCCCTGATTAATTGTTCCATGTCTACTCTCATATGTTCATAGGTAGAAGTTTCCCATTCCTCAAACACATCATTTCCTAATGATTGCGCTTCTAGAGTCTGAATATGTTCATACTATGCTTGTTGTGCTTCATCATCATTTTCTTGTATTTGGCCTTTTTGAACTTGTGTGCGTTTTCTTGTCCTCCTTTCATAAGTGGTAAAAATATTGTTTTTTCTTCAATTTATTTATCTTTTATCACCATACTTCTTGTTTTTCTCCTCCCCATAGGCGGTTTTGGGCTTATTGCCTTGGGGTGTTGTACTTCTCCTTCATCATCAGTCATAATTAAAATTTGCTCCTCTTCTTCTTCCTCCTTTATTGTTTCAAAACCATTTTCAATGGTAAACTGTTGCCAAATCACATTTTGCTTCTGTAGTTCATTTTTAATGATCATTTTAATAAGACCACAGTGATATAAACTCCTTTCTGTGTTCCTTCCCTGTTTCTGGACAGTCTTGGCCATTTTGGAAAGGCTTTGTAAGAGAAAGTAAGGCATATTTATCTCACAATCACCTCTCAAATGTTGTAGCAGTTTAATATGATATAGATAAATGATGCTAAACCTTCCCTCACAGGTTATAAATTTCTATATAAGGTATGCCAACTCATCCCAGGGATGGACCAACCAGCTCTTTGGGATTCCTTTCTTCCAGTTTACTGCTTCTACCCTTGACCTTGAAATAAAAGGTACCCATGATTTATCTTTGAAATGTTTGGTTTTAAAATATCTCTCTCCTATCTGAGGTAGTCCAGTGAAAAATGCAAGGCTATCTTCAGTGATCCTGATGGTAAGGTTCCCAACAATAGCTCTCTCTCCATCAAATGAGTGAGCAAATTCTAAGGCAATTCCCTCACAAAATCCATCAATTTTTTCAAAAAAACTTAACCACTATTTTTGTTCCAGAATTTGCATACAATCTCTATGTATTTATGATGCTACAAGCCTCCCAGGTTCATATCTTGATACCATACTTCAAAAAATTTCAAAAACAAGACCTCAAATATTCCCACTGTTTTGAAAAAAACTTCAACTCTGCAATATTTCTCAAACTTCCAAACTCTGTGTGAGTTTCAATTTATGTGTATGGTCTTCAAGAAGAGTTTATATTCAAATAAGCAAAAAAAATCTCTTATTTTTTATTCCTAAGCTTATTCTCTGTTCATGAAAAATTTGCACGGGCATACCTGGTATATTTGAAAAATTCTCGGGCTTCTCTATCGAACTCTGACTCAATTTTCCTTCTTTAAATTCGGGCTTTGCTAAACATGGACTTTCTTATTTACAATTGTATCCAGAACGTTGAATTTATACTTGGTTGTGTAAATTTTGAGTTCGGGCTTACCTTCAGAGGTTGACTCCTGTTTGGATACGTTTTCTGCCCTTGCTTCACCACGTACCTCCTTCAATTCCCCCGCATTTTTCTTCCACAGAACAAAATCTTGTATGTTGACAGTGTAATTGTCAACATACAATTCGTTTTTCTATCAGAGAATTTCGGAGTAGGGACGCGTAAGAGGGTCAATGTGCTAGAGTGTAGGGATTTAGGATGTGTAGGAGGAACAACGTGCTAGAATGTAGGGATTTGGAATGCATAGGACTTGTGAACAAAGTGTGTAATTCGAAATGGAAGTAAGTAACAATAGAGATGCATCGACAGTTCAAGTCCGGGAGCGTGCAAAATGAGACACAACGTGCAATGTTTGGTGAGGCCCAACAAATATGAAAAATCAATTGAGTTGTTTTGTTTTTATGGAGAGAGAAAATGTTGGTGGAGATTTCAACAAGGGTCTTTATTTTTTAAAATGGTTTGTACATCAAACACAGCTGAAGGTGCTACTCTGTTCGTACCTTTGTACTTTTCTCCCCTTTTCAATTATTATAAGATGTGGTTTTTAAAATGTTCATTTGTCATATAATTCCCAAATTTGTTTCCAATTCCTTCATCAAGCATGAACTTTCCTTCTTATAACCCCTTTTTAAATGTATGCAAACCATCCTTAATTTATGGAGCAATACTTCAGTCTGTGTATGCAACAGAGCTTTTGACAGCTTCAAAATAAACAATGTGTTTTGGTATTTGAAACCCAATCCCTCCTTATAACTCCCTTGGAGACCAAAAGTGGTTCTTTTAAGTACCATTTTTAATGCTTTTGAGGATGAAAATGGAGTGATGAAAAGATAATGTAGGGGAAAGGAAGGATAGGATATTTATCATTCCTAGCTTAGGAAGAATTCTCAAATTTAAATCATTAAAAAGGAAAATATACTAACTTGTTTGCTCATTGTGTTTTGTTTGACTGAAGTTGGATGGGATGTTGGTGTAAGTCCTCAGATTCCTCTTGTATTTATTTTGATTAGTATCTCAGGTCCCTCTGTTGATTGAAATTGATATCTTCTCAGGTCTCTTGCTGATGGAAATTTGATACTTTCTCAGGTCCCTCTGCTGAATGGAGTTGAATGTCTTCCTCAGGTCCCTCTGCTGAACTTGAAATGGATACTTCCAGGTCCCTTTGCTGAATGGAGATTTGATACTTTCTCAGGTCCCTCTGAACGATACTTCTGGAACAGGTCCCTTCTAAATGATGCTTTTGGATGATATTTCTGAAACAGGTCCCTTCTGAATGATGATAAAAACATGAAGTCTCCTCTTATAGCTTTGAATGTTGAAGTTGAGGTTGAGTATTGAAATAACTTCTATGTTGAGTGTCTTCATGCTTGAATGTCTTTATGTTGATATAAGAAGGATAACAATGCTTGAAATGAAAATGATAACAGACATTTGTTTTCCCCTTTCTTATTCTAAGACTTGTCCTCAAGTCTTTAGATTTATTTTGCAAGAAAGAAAATATTTGCTAATAAAAAATCAGAATGAATTGAAATGAAGTAGAACTCTTTTTGTCTTTTTAGAATTCATACTGGCCAAGTAACTTGGTTTTCCAGAATGAATTCGGGTTTGTACTGTGCCAGGAACCTGGATTTTCACAGCCAAACCCCTTTATTATTTTTGACCTTCTTTTTTTTTTTAATCTTTTCTGGATGGAAGTGAGATATAATGGAGTATGGGAGTATGGAAAGCTTATGAAAGTAGCATAGGGTGAAGTCATGATCTAGGAGTAGATGGATAAATAGATAATAGGTCTAGACTTCAACATGGATCTTCATGGAGCTTAGCATACTATATGGATGTGAATGAAACCATGAACAATATGAAATATGAAAGGTTTATTTGGCAATGGATGTGACTTGGAAGTGAACTTGTCTTCTTCCTCTTTTGATTGGCTTCATGTCTTTTGCATTGATCCATCTTATATGACTATTGGTGTTGTTGGTCAACAACTGAAAGCAATCTTCAAGAGATTTGAGTTTATTTGGATAAACTCAACATGAAGTGAATTTCCTCTTTGTTTTAACTTGAATATTTCACTTCATATTCATAGATATGAATTTTTAAAGATTGACCTTGAAAAATCCTTCATCCATGGAGTTCACCCCTTAAATATTCCTAGGACCTGCAAAAACATAACACTTGCCTGCAATAAAATATTAGATGAAGGAGGAAGAGAGGTGTACAGTCTCTCTTCTTCCAATAAATATGTAAGCAATGCTTGGAAAACAAGTCCAAAGATGATATACAAAGAAAATGCATTTGTTTACCCCTTTGAGGAATG
>ML782394.1:1037870-1075238 GCA_009831015.1 Picea engelmannii | reverse complement strand
AGATTTCTCCCAGGTGTCCTGCAAGTATACAAACCACAGAGCTTTTACGGGATTTGGTCAAATCCTGTAATTTCTGATAAATTTTCAATTTTAATGCTAAAATTTAGAAAACTCAATTCTTAAGCTAAAGAATGACAAATATAACTTGCATAGGATGTTTCATGGAAAATGTGGAATGAAATGAAGGAAAAATGGATAGATAAAGAGGCAAAAGTATGGTTTATAGAGCAAAATGGAAGCATAAAAATGGACTCAACACCCACCATACTCTTTTGTCTGACTAGGTCTACAACAATGATGTATTTTATTAATATAATCATTTGTGATTACATTTTACAATGTTAGGATCAATATCCTTTTAGAATATTTTATCTCCATCCTAATCACACAGGCACTCTGGCCTCAAAACATATATACAAAGTCTCTCTAGCCGAAAATATCCTAGCTCACCAACATATAAAGAATATTTACATTTACAATTAGGGTTTGGCCTAGGGGTATCACACAAGGATAGGAAGAAGTGGAAAGGAAAAAGAAATAAGATGAAAATTACTGCACATCAGTGAAAGGATCCAAATTACCACTATACATCAATGCAAAGATCCAAACAACCACTACAACCAATTTAATATTGATGGTTAGACCAAATATAAGTGTTGGAAGATACATAAAACTATAAATCCAAAGAACTATAAGAATGATCCCAAGAAGAAGTACCTACTAGCCATGTATTCAAACAACTTGGCAGAGAGCATCTCAGATGCGGATGAGAATATTTTTTTCACCTCAATGTAGAAGGAGGTGAATATGATTAGCCTTCAACACAAGGAAGAGAAGGAGATGAAAAAAATCTTCCATGTTAAGATCTAGGTCAAAATACCAAGGTAGATGTTATATTCGATTCCACTTCATAGGCCAACCTCATAGAAACCAATATAATAAACAACATTGGGTTGGAATTTCATGATCATCCTAGACCATATCCATTGGGATGGGGAAAAAGTGATGTAGAGTTCAAGGTCAAGAAATAGTGTAGATTAAATTTTCTATAAGTGCATATTTTATTGCTGAAGTGGAGTTAGATCTAGTAACCCTTGATGTGTGTGGTGTAGTGTTTGGAATCCCCTACATGTATATGAAGGATGTGATTTTCATGAGGAGAATAAATCAGTATTGTCTGATCAAGGATGGGAAATCTTACATCATCAATGCATACAAATGTAAGTAAAATATCTCTCTAGTAAGTGTCAACCAAGCCAGAAAGGTGTGCAATTTTAGTAAGAAGTATGTATTGATTTTATTAATATAGAATCAACTAAGTGATGCATTGGTAAGAGTAAAGGAATCCCTAGAGAGATGTGCTAAAGATAAGAAAAAAAAATTGGAGGAGTTTTTGTGGGTGTAATTAGGAGTTTACCAATAGTTTAAAGGGTAACCAACTAAGAGGGAAGTGGAGCACGAAATATGATTGTTTCCTATCTCCTCATTGCCAAATATTGGGATGTATAGAGAACCTATTCTAGAATAAGACAAAGTGAATAAGAAATTTTAGTATTTGTTGGATTAGGGAGTAATTTGACCAAGAACCTAACCTTGTGGGTCACCTATCATCACAATACCCAAGAAGGATGGGACTTGGCAAATGCGTATTGACTAGCTAGCCCTAAATTATATCAAACTCATGAATTGGTATCTTTTTTCTAGGATCGATGATTTGTTAGACTAGTTTCAACATGCCAAGTACTTCACTGGTGCAAGAGCATCCTTCCACATTAGCAGATATGCTAGCAAGCCAACACATAGGTGCACATTGGCGAAAGAGAGAGGCACAAACCCTCCAATTTTTAAATTTAAAATCTAGTCCTATACGGATTTATGTTGTAAGTCTGAGTAAAGCCAAGCCATGCCTTTGTACATGTAGTGGATAGGGTCACCTTAATGGTTGATTGTAAGCAGGTCTAGATCTTATTCAGGTATGGATCTTCGTTCATTGTAAGAAGTTGTAGGGATAAGGTGTCTTAACTGAGACAGTGATGGCACTAAGGATGTAGAGAGGATAAGCTCGAGGAGGTCTCTTGTAAAGGGAGAGATGAGAGTTAGGAGGGGATTCCGAGAGAAGATCTTGAGAAGCTTGGAAGCTCAAAAATAGGAGGTATAATAGTTGTTTGAGATATCTTGAGAGAGATGAGACTCTACTAGAGTCCAACCTGCACATATTGTAATCAAATTTTCATATTAATGAAAGACAATAGTTTTTCCTGGACATGGTTGTGTGTTTATGTGTTTTATGAATGTATGTTGTAGATGTATGATAGGTTTCATCCACAGTAGGAAGATAGATTTCTCTATAATTGTTGAGTTCGAAACATTGTTCTGGATTCTTTAGGTTGTGGAAGGAGTGCACAACAAAACATTGGAGGTTTTGTAGCCAATGCAAGGAGTGTGCATCTAAACTCTATGGAGTTAGAAAAGAACGTGTCAGGAGGGAACACGAGAGTGATAATAACTCAAGGGAAACCTCAAGGTTTGTGAATACCTTAGAGGAGAAATTGTGAAGAGAAAGCACAGAGAGACAGAGTCACTGAAAACTCTGTAGAACTCTATCAGGTGGGAATTGAGCGGGTGCAAGTGTGCACAGAAGAACTCAGTTTCAAGTTCAGGGAGAGGAAAAAGAAGTGTTAGAGAAAAGACACTCGCATAGTTTCTGAATACTTTGTAAGGCTCTGCTAGGTGGGCATCGAGCAGGTGCAAGTGTGCACAAGGATAACTCTCTATTGAGTTCAAAGAGAAGAGTATCAGAGGAAGATACTCAGTGAGTGCCAAACACTCTATAGAAAATTCTCAGCAAGCTATGCTTTGAGCGAGAGGTTACCAGGAGGGCACAAGAACTCTTTGAAGGGAGTAGAAGGGCTGAGACCCTTAGGAGGATGATAAAACAAAAAATCTAAGAAGAGATAGTGTTAACAGAAATGCAGAAGAGACCCAAGCAGTCAGGCTCGCAGGAGGAGCAAAGGTCGAATCCTTTGAACACTTACAAATTATTCCAAGTCAGAAGAAATCAAAATCTCAGAAGGAGGAGAGAAAAAAACCATCGGATCTATTGTTGGAAGAAGTTTGGACTGATAGATGAGCATCCAAGGAAGAGAAGGAGAGTTCAGAGGAGAAGAATAGATCTCAACCGTTGGATCTAAGCACAAGGGGCCGATAGCCATTTGATCCAGGTAAAGTGCACGGGCCTTAACCCTCTGTGTGCACAGGAGATTGGACTTGCCAAATTACAGAAGGAGTGAAGCCAGTTGGGACCATCCATTGTCAATGTTGACAGGTGGCACAAGATCCAAAACTCTGAAGTGAGAGAACTTCATAATTTTGTGGTCAAGGAGAAGGTGAAATCCTCAAATCACTGAAGGGCCAAAATAGATCTAGGCAGTTGGTCACGAGGAGGCACGTGTTGGAAGATATGAGACTTTGGGGAAAATCACTTTAGAGGATTCCAAGTGAGGAGTGTGAAAAACTCCCGAAGTACCGAAGGCTGAAGAATATCACAATTGTCTGTTGCAGAGGACACGTGGAGAGAGATCCAGAAGTTTGGAGGCATAATAATCTGAAAGGAAGTCAGCGGGAGCACAAAAGATAGGGATCGTCAGATCCATAGGGATGTGTGGTAGAAATACATCAACTTCGGGTGAAAGAACTTCGGGAGGAAGAAAGTGTGGAGATTTTGAAACTCCTGAAGCCTGAAGAGCCAAAGGAAATTGTGGCCATTTATCTGTGGGAGGTACGTGTCAACAGACCGTGGACTCTGGGTGAAAGCACTCTAATAAAAAGTGAGCATAGAGTAGTTGAAACTCCCAAAGGTTGAAGTCCCGAAGCAGACGATAGTCGTTGATTTGAGGTGGACACATGGCGCATTATCTATAACTCTGGGTACAGAATAGTCCAGAGGAAAGCAAGCATGAAGTTGAGACTTTCGAAGGTCAAAGTCTTGAAGTGGACCAGAGTCATTGATTTTGAGGAGGACGCATGGCAGAAGATTTTCCATTTCGGAGAAAAGTCACTCTGGGAGAAAAAGGGGTGCATTGAACAAGAACTCCTGAAGGTCGAAGAGTCGGAGTTCATCTGAGCCATCCATTTGTTGAGGACAGGTGTCAACAAATATTCCACTTCGGAAGATAATCATTTTAGAGGAAGAAAGGGTGGAGAGTTTGAAACTCTTGAAGCTTAAAGAGAGAAGTTAATTGTAGCTGTTGATCAAGAGACACCGTCGAGGTCACAAGATCGACGATAGTGCTTAATTGTGGGGACATAAAGTGATCGGGTTTTAAAAACCTTAGAGAGGGCCGCAATTGAAACCATGGTATTGCCAAGGGGATATGTGGCAGCTGGTAGTGAATTGTGGGGAAAAAATAAGTGTGGTCTCAAACCACTCTAGGCTGACCTGCAATTGCGTACTTACGTGAGGTCATAGCCCGAGATCACATCCAAAAAGGGGCTAATGGAAAAGGAGCTAGCGCCTGAACTTTGACAGTTTGACAACGCAAAAACAGAGGTTGTGGGTGTCATAGAACTTGCACCAAAAAGTTAAAAAGGGCCTGTGTTAAGTTGATTTGGGTTCCAGTAGGGGACCAAAATGTCAATCCGACCTAGCAGATTGAAAGATCCTAGACTGGGAGGTCGCAGAACCCCCAAGAGGGGAGGGGGGCTGCATCGGGTGGTATCAGAGTTGATTTTTGCTTGTAGACAACAGGCAAAAGAGGAAAGGAGATAAAGGAGATAGTATGACAACATCAAGTAGTATCAAAGGGTTAATTTCTCACGTGAACAACATGTGAAGGAGGATACAAAGTACTGATGCTCTGTGTGAATAATTTTTGCAAATGTGCAACAAAAAATTGAACAGTCAGGTGAGTTATAGGAGAAGTTTGAGATGCTCTCGGATGCAGAGTAATCCACAGACTTTCCAGGAGAGAAAGAAGAGGGAGAAAATGGCTACTGAAGGTCATGAACGTGGTCAGAGAGAGAGCCACAAGCATAAAAGAAAGCCAGATATGGATCTGGATCTCATTGAAATAAGGGAAAGAATGGAGTAGCTGACATTGAAGGTGAAACATGAGGCAAAGGTACACTGGAGTTACAAATGGCCTCCAGGGATGATTTTAGGGGCTAAATTTTGCTCATGGGCTAATTTTCCATGGTTTTTCCAAAAACAGGATTCGCTATTTTAAAAATGATTCGCCCAAATTCTATAGGATAAAATTATTTTACCTTAAAAATTGCCAAAATTTTATAAAAACTATATAAAATCCTTAGAAATTTGAATATTTTTACAAAAATATCGCCAATAATTTATAGTTGGGATATGAAGGATTAGTAAGATTCGCCAAGGTTTGTACATTTTAAAATAAATTTCCATCCTTAAAATCATCCCTGATGGCCTCTGAACATGAAGGAAAAATGGATTATTCAAACGTTATTGGCCAGAAGGAAGAAATAAGAGTGTAGGAGGTGGATGAGGGAAGTTGAAAACCTTAGTGACACAGAGGAGAGAGTGATTCACATATGTGAACCAGAGATTGCGAGGAACCTCAGTGATGAGGAGGAGATGAGATCAGCTATAGATCTCAAGAAATTCTAGGAGGAATGTGATGGAAATTTAAATTGTCAGGTGGGAAATGAGATGCAATCAGTTGATCTCATAGACTTCCATGAGGGCACAAGAGAAATCCCAGATTGTCGGCTAGGAAAGGGAGAAGAGGGGAGACTATCTGAAAGTGTCATGAACTCAGCTGAGAGGTCATATCAGCAAGGAGAGATGGTGGAGGAGGATCGAAAATGCATTCTGATCATTGAGGGAATTCAAACATTCATGTCAAATAGTCCAGCAGAGGTTAATACAAGTGTTGCACATGAGGATGTGGTGCAACAAGAATCAAAGAAAGAGTCCATGGGGACAAATGATTTTAAATCTAATTGTGTCTGTGATGCAGGTGCAACAGAGGAGAAACAACTAGCAAGGACTATCAAAGACGAGGAGGAGAAGACACTAATGTCTTCCCCAATAGAAAAAGTGGAGAATTCAGATGAATTTCTCACTCAATGGGATGAAGAGATGAAGATGTTGGAGGATTGGTTGGAAAATATAGAACCAGAAGATGGCTGCCAAGAGACAACCATGCAAATTGCAGGAGAATATTATTCAGTAGAATTGCTCAAAACTTTCAGCCCGAGAGCTAAACAGGAGATGACTGCGGCACTGCAGCCTGTAGAAGAAGAGGAGGAAAACATAATAGACTTTGCTGAGATGTATGAAAAATTGGAATCCCTAGAGAGAAGGGTTATAGTGAAAAGTCAACACATCCAATAGATTAGATTGGAGATAGATGGAGGAGCATACCAGCCTGGGGAGAAGTTGGAAGAAGTTATAGTTGAACCAACACAAGGGGAGCTGACAGAAGCTGATATGTCAGAGGAAGAAGTTGAGCAGTATCTCAATGATGAGACTGCAAAACTAGATTCTGTAGAAGGGTGGTAATATAATTCCACAAGAGAATAAAACAACATGGGGGATCAGGGTGATATACCCATTGATAAGGAAGAAGGGAAACAAAGAAGACTGTATAAGGAGAACCAACCATTGGAGCAGTTGGACAAGGTGATAGAGAGGATAAGAGAGATGATGGTGAGGTCAGTAGCATAAGCAGTCAACAAAGAAAAGATGAGCAGAAGGAAGCCTGCAAGAGCAACAGGGAAGAAGTAGTAGTAGCAGCAACAACAACAAAGCAAAGGAGTAGATGGACATCTCCAAGGAGAAGTTTGGGATCCAGGAGGATTTAAATAGAGCTGGAGAAATCATGAGTAGGAGCTCATGAATATTTTGCAACAGTGGAGTATGATGTAGGAGAATCCTTCCACATCAAAAGATGCACCAGCAAGCCAACTCATAGGAGCACATTGGGGAAAGGGAGAGGAACAAACCCTCCCATTTTTAAATTTAAAATATGATCCTATACGGATTTATGTTGTAAGGAAAAGAAAATCCAAGCAATTCCTTTGTATAGGTAGTGGATAGGGTCGCCTTAATGGTTGAATGTAAGCAGGTCTAGATCTTATTCAGGTATGGATTTTCGTTCATTGTAAGAAGTCGTAGGGATAAGGTGTCTTAACTGAGACATTGATTTCACTAAGGCGGTAGAGAGGATAAGATCAAGGAGGTCTCTTGTAAAGGGAGAGACAAGAGTTAGGAGGGGATTATAAGAGAAGAGCCAGAGAAGCTCAGAAGCTCAGAAATAGGAGGTAGAATATTTCTTTGAGGGAGCTTGAGAGATCTGAGACTCTAATGGAGTCTAGTTTGCACATATTGTAATCAAACTTTCATATTAATGAAAGACAACAACTTTTCCTGCACGTGGTTGTTTATGTGGTTATGTGTTTATGTGTTTTATGATTGTATGTTGTATATGAATGATAGGTTTCATCCACAATAGGAATATATATTTCTCTATCTTTGTTGAGTTTGAAACATCATTCTGGATTCTTTAGGTTGTGCAAGGAGTGCACAACAGAACATTGGAGTTTCTGTAGTCAGCACAAGGAGTGCACATCTGAACTCTATGGGGTTAGAAAAGAACGTGCCAGGAGGGCACACCAAAGTGATAACAACTCAGGGGAAACCTCAAGGTTGTTGAATACCTTAAAGGAGAAACTATGCAGAGAAATCATAGAGAGACAGAGTCACTGAAAAATCTGTAGAACTCTTCCAGGTGGGCACTAAGAGGGTGCGAGTGTCCACAGAAGAACTGTGTTTTGAGTTCAGGGAGAGACAAGAGAAGTGTTAGAGCAAAGACACTCCCAGAGTTGTTGAATACTCTGTAAGGTTCTACCAAGTGGGCATCGAGCAGGTGCAAGTTTGCGTAAGGATAAATCTCTGTCGAGTTCAAAGAGAAGAGTATCAGAGGAAGATACTCACAGAGTGTCGAACACTGTAGAAAATTCTCAGTAAGGTGTTCTTTGAACATGAGGTTACCAAGAGGGAACAAGAACTGTTTGAAGGAAGTAGAAGGGTCGAGACCCTTAGGACGCTGAGAAAACCAAAAATTTCAGAAGAGATAGTGTTAACATAAACGAAGACAAGACCCAAGCAGTCAAGCTTGCAGTAGGAGCAAAGGGAAAAGACTTTGAACACTTACAAATTCTTCCAAGTCAGAAGAAATAGAAAGCTTAGGAGGAGGAGTGAGAAAAACCATCGGATATGTTTTTGGAAGAAGTCTAGACCGATAGATGAGCATCCAAGGAAGTGAAGGAGAGCGCGGAGGAGAAGAAAAAATCCCAGCCGTTGGATATGAGTTCAAGGGGTCGATAATCGTTTGATCCAAGTAAAGTGCATGCCCCTTAACCCTTTGTGTTCACAGGAGAGAGGACTTTCCGAAGTCCCGAAGTCAGTCGAGACCATCCATCATCAAGGTTGACAGGTGGCATAAGATCCAGAACTTCGGAACGAGAGAAATTCATAATTTTGTGGTCAAGGAGAAGGAGAAATTTCTGAATCATTGAACGGACAAAATAGATCCAGGCCTTTTGGTCACCAGGAGGCACGTGTCGGAAGATCTGAGACTTTGGGGAAAATCACTTTGGAGAAATCCAAGTGAGGAGTGTGACAAAATCTTGAAGTCTTGAAGTCTGAATAAGATCACAATTGTCTATTGTGGAGGACACGTGGATATAGATCCAAAAGTTTAGAGGCATAATACTCCGAAAGGAAGTCAACTGGAGTAGAGAAGATCTAGACCGTCAAATCTAGAGGTACGCGTGGTGGAAATCCATCAACTTCAGGAGGAAGCAAGTGTGGAGAGTTTGAAACTCTCGAAGCCCAAATAGACAAAGAAAATTGTGGCCATTGATCTGTGGGAGGTACCTGTCAACAGACCATGGACTCTGGGTGAAAGCACTTTGGGAAAAAGTGAGTGTAGAGGAGTTGAAACTCTCGAAGGCTGAAGTCCCAAAGTAGACGAGAGCCATTGATTTGAGGTGGACATGTGGCGCCTGATCTAGAACTCCGAGTACAGAATACTCCGGAGGAAAGTGAGCGTGAAGTTGAGACTTTCGAAGTCCAAAGTCCCAAAGTGGACCATAGCTGTTGATTTTGAGACATGTGACAGAAGATATACCATTTCGGATAAAATTCACTCTGGGAGAAAAAGGGGTGCGTTGAACAATTTCTCCCGAAGGCCGAAGATCCGGAGTTCATCTAAGTCGTTCGTTTGTTGAGGACAGGTGTAAGAAGATCTTCCACTTCAGAAGATAGTCATTTCAAAGGAAGCAGGGGAGTAGAGTTTGAAACTCCCGAAGCCCGAAGAGAAAAGTTAATTGTAGTTGTTGATCAAGAGACACCATCGAGGTCACAAGATCGACGATAGTGCTTAATTGCGAGGATAGAAAGTGATTGGGTTTTAAAAACCTTAGAGTGGGTTGCAATTGAAACCACGACATTTCCAAGGGGATACATGGAAGCTGGTAGTGAATTGTAGGGAGAAAAGTGGTGTGGTCTCAAACCACTCTAGGCTTCCTCACAATCGCTTACTTACATGAGGTCATAGCACGAGGTCACATCCAAAAAGGGGCTAATGGAAAAGGATCTAGCACCTGAACTGTGACAGTTCAAAATCATGAAGAAAGAGGTTGAGGGCCTCATAGAACTTGCACCAAAAAGTTAAAAAGGTCCTGTGTTAAGTTTATTTGGGTTTCCGCAGGGGACCGAAGAGTCGATCTGACTCAGCATATTGAAATATCCTAGACCAGGAGGTCGTAAAACCCCCAGGAGGGGAGGGGGGCTGCATCATTCACCAAGTTGGATCTAAAATCATGATAGAACTGGATACATGTTTATTAGGGTCCTAACCCTCACATAGGTAGAGCAATATATTCGGATGTAATAAAGGTCAATATTAATAAGGCCTTTCAATAAAATAGAATAAGGCAGATGTAAGAAGACCTAATAGAAGCTTCCGCTTCTAGAAGGATCTTCCTCTAGATGCTTCTCTTGATAGACATATTTAGTATAAATAAGGGTCGAGGGTATGAAAACCCTAGCTTGGAGATTATTGTAATAGAGCATTTCTCGACTGGAGGTTGCCCCCTCAAAGAGTCCGGTGAACATTGCTTTCTGAATCAAAGTGTTATTTCTGTTATTGTTCTTATATCATTTATGTGTTATTGTGGAGATTATGCTGGTTATATTACTGGTATTCTTCCATTTCTAGCATTTTATTTATGTTCTGCATACTTTTTATATCTGGTATATTACAAGTGGTATTAGAGCACTTTCCTTGGTAGAAATTGTGGGAATTTTTTTTCAGGGTAGAGACGTATTCCAGCGTCTTTAATACACAAAGATCTGTCATTACACGCTTAAACCCGCGGTTGAGGGATTCATACACGTAGGAAATACAAGTGGTTCTTAAGCACACATCTGTTGGCCACCCTTGTAACCCCTGTTGGTACCCCTTCAAGTGGTAGCACATCAGACAACACCTGTGTACGGATCGACCTAGATTTCCTGAAGCCCTCTTTAGATAAACAGATCGGTCGACTGACTGCTATAGTGCCACCGAGAACAACACTCGAGAAGATACTCTCTAGTACCTGGGTAGTCGGGTAGTACGACTAAGGGTACATTCTATCCTCCGTAGTTAGTGCCCTGAGATATTGGGCCGAGTAGTATTGTTGGACCCTACATGTATATCAGAGAGCTATAGCACAGGGCAAACCCTTGTCTGTAGAACCCTTGAATACCTAACCCTTGGGGGACAAAAACATAAACAAATTAAAACAAACAAGATATGTTGTAGCGCAACTATGTTTGGGTTGTCAAATCACTACACTTTTGTTACTGGTTAAACATTTGGGGATTTCATCGCTGCATTATTCTTCAGACCAGAGTATAACTCCACAGGTGTAAAAAAAAAAAAAAAGGCTGGAAATTTTTTCACCATTATTTGAGACCTATTCCATTGGATTCATCTCTTTTCCCTTATCACATTCATCCATATCATTTTTTGGAAAAAAAATTGACCCCGCCTGCCCCTTTTTAGTTCACCCATCCTCATGGCCCATACCCATAGCCAAGACCTGGAAGCTCGCTTCAACACCTTGCAATCTGGTCTCCTCGAGATCCAAAAAGAAGTAAAACAATTCAGTGCCAATGTTGCCTCCATTGATACAACCATCAATACAACCATAAATACAACCATGCATTCCTCAATGGAGGAAGTCAAACAAGAAATGACCACCCATCTTGAATCTGTCTTTGCATCACTCTGCACCAAACTGAAGATCCCTACAGATGACCCTTTCTTTGACGCACCTCCAAAGACTGAAGGTGAACATTCCTCCCATTCCCATACCTTTCAGCACCATCACTTTCAACGTGACCTACGCCTTATGTGGGTGGATGTGACCAAATTTGATGGCTCAGACCCCACTGGTTGGGTAACCCAAATGGAACATTATTTCTCTTTATACAACATTACAGATGACTTGGCCAAACTCTGGTATGGTGTTCTCCATCTAGATCAAGAACGTTGGCAATGTTGGCAATGGAGAAAAAATTCATGTCAAGGGTATATTGCTTGGACCCAATTTGTGACTAAGCTTTATGAACGCTTTCACTGACACCAACCATTTGGGCCGTTTGAAAAAGTTGAAACAATCAGGAACAATAGAAGACTTCATAACTTCCTTTGAGCGCCTGGATTTTCGAACAGAGGGCATGACTAATGCTTTATTTCGAGAGTGTTTTATCAGTGGCCTCAAGGAGGAGATTCAGGCCCATGTCCTCATGGCCTTTGTTATAATTGTGATGACAAATATTTCCCGGGCCACAAGTGTAAGGAACAAAATATTTTTATGTCCATCTCTGAGGATATTTCAGAAGAGGATGTTGAAACTCCCCTTGTATCCGATTCACCTGAAATTGCTGACATAAACCCTCCTTCAGACCCTCCCGAAGTGGAACCAATCATTTCCCTCAATGCTCTCACTATCTTCTCTGCTCCCCAAACCCTCAAGTTAATCGGTTACATCAAGCATCAGAAGGTCATCATTCTGGTTGATAGTGGAAGCACCCATAATTTTATTCATCGCCACATTGCCCAAGAAACTCATTGCTACATCCATGCCGTCAACAATTTCCAAATCATGATTGCTAATGGTGGTTCAATGAAATGTGGAGGGTGCTATGAAAATGTTCATCTCCAAATCGGTGACTACCACCTAAAATCCCATATGTTTTCTATCGACATGGGTGGTTGTGACATTGTGTTGGGTGTAGACTAGCTAAGGACTTTGGGTCCCATTCTCATGGATTTTAAAGAATTAACCATGCAATTCAACCAGGAAGGCCGCCAATATAAATTCCAAGGCATCACTGTTGGTTCACCTAATGTCATTAGTTCCCATCGCATGGAAAATATTCTCAAAAAAGGTCACTCTGGTGTCATTCCCCAACTCCATGCCATACAAGCAACAGAGACACCCCCGGTGCCGCAAGACCTCCAAGCCATCCTTTCTAAACATTAAATGGTATTTTCCACTCCCCAAGGACTCCCTCCCTCCCACGGTGTTCATGACCATTCTATCCCCCGTGTACCCAGAAGCCTTCCTCTCAATATCCGTCCGTATCGCCACCCCTTTTCACAAAAACATGAAATTGACAAAATGGTCTAGGAACTCCTTAATGCAGGCATATCCACCCTGGTATGAGCCCTTACTCTTCTCCTATAGTCATGGTCCTGAATAAAGAAGGTTCTTGGAGAATGTTTCCTAACTTCCGTGCCCTCAAAAAACTGACCATTAAAGACAAATTTCCCATTCCTGTCATTGATGACCTCCTGGATGAATTGAGTGGCACCCAATTCTTTATTAAACCTGATCTTTGCTTGGGCTATCACCAGATATGTATGAAAGAGGTAGACATTCCTAAGACAACCTTTCAAAATCATGAGGGCCACTATGAGTTTTTGGTCATGCCCTTTGGCTTGTGTAATTCCCCCTCCACCTTCCAAAGCCTCATGAATCATGTCTTCCGTCCCTTTCTCTATCATTTTGTCTTAGTTTTCTTTGATGATATCCTCATCTATAGAAAAACCTGGACTGACCATCTTACTCATGTGGATCGAGTTCTCCATCTACTCTCTCAGCACCAACTTTTCCTAAAACAGTCTAAATGTGCTTTTGGTGCCTCAGAAGTAGAATACTTGGGTCATCTAGTTGGCAAGGATGGAATCAGGGTGGATCTAAATAAGATTGAATCTATGCAAGACTAGCCGCACCCAAAGACTCTCAAAAGATTGCGTGGATTTCTGGGCTTAACAAGGTATTATCAGAAGTTTGTTAAGAATTATGGAAAGATTGCAGCACCTCTCATTGCTCTCCTAAAAAAGAACTCTTTCACTTCGACTCTGGCCGCTGCTCAAGCTTTTCAAACCTTGAAGATGTCCATGTGCACCACTCCAGTGCTGGCCCTTCCTGATTTCACAAAGACCTTTGTGTTGGAATGTGATGCCTCAGGGAAAGGAATCGATGTTATCCTTATGCAAGAGGGTCGACCTTTGGTCTTCACCACCAAGCAACTATCTTAAAGGAATCTGGGCAAACCCATCTATGAAAAGGAAATGTTGGCTATTATGCATGTCGTTGATCTGTGGCGCCCTTATCTCTTGGGGCAATGTTTCCAAATTAAGATAGACCATCAAGGCCTCAAGTACTTTTTGGAACAACACATTTCCTCCCCGGAGCAATAAAAATGGGTGACTAAGCTCTTTGGATATGATTATGAGATCATTTATAAGAAAGGAAAAGACAATGTATTGGCGGATGCATTGTCCCAAAAATATAAAGAATAAGGATCCTTTTTTTCTCTTTCCTTCATTGTACCAGATTGGCTCCAAGTTGCTTGCCAAGAATGGCTACAAGATCCCAAAAGTTTGCATCTGATCTAGCAATTGCAGACCAATGCTCCATCTCCCCCAGGGTACTCTTGGCTCCAGGATGAGATTTGATACAAAGGCCATTTGTATTTAAGTAAACAATCAAAGCTTAAATCCACGGTACTTTCTGAGCTTCATGCTACACCCACAACGGGGCACTCTGGGTTCACCAAAACCTATGACAGGGTCAAACGTTCTTTTTTTTGGGATGGTATGAAACAGGACATCCATAGTTTTGTTGTTGAATGTGATGTGTGTCAATGCAACAAGGGAGAAATAGTCAAATCTCCAAGCACACTACAACCGCTTCTGATTGCACCTTCTATTTGGAAGGATATCTCTATGGACTTTATTACCAGTTTACCCAAATCGGGAAATAAATCAGTCATAATGGTGGTTGTGGATCGCCTTTCCAAGTATGCTCATTTCTGCGCTCTTCACCACTCATTTACTGCATCTACGGTGGCTTAAATTTTCATGGACCAGGTCTTCAAGCTTCATGGCATGTTGCACTCTATTGTTTCTGATTGTGACCCAACTTTCACAAGCAATTTTTGGCAAGAAATGTTCAAGCTACAAGGCACCCAATCGCATCTTAGCGTAGTTTATCATCCCCAGACTGATGGTCAAATGGAAGTTGCCAACAAATGTTTGGAAACATATCTGCGGTGTTTTGCCTCTGAAAATCAAAATCAGCGGGGTCAATGGTTACCCCTAGCTGAATGGTGGTACAACACTTCCTACCATAGAGCTACACACATGACTCCTTTTGAAGTGGTATATGGACAGAAGCCACCTTCAGTTCTCTCATACTTACCGGGTACCTCAAAGGTCCAGGCAGTTGACCAAACACTTACATTTCGAGAGGATATTCTCCGTACCCTCAAAGAGAACTTGGCCATGGCACATAATCTTATGAAGCAACAAGAAGATCAAGGTCACTCTGAACGTCAATTTGTAGAAGGGGATCAGGTGTTTCTGCGACTGCAACCATACAAGAAAACTTCCCTCAAGGCTAAGCATTGTCAGAAGCTAGTGCCCAAATTTTATGGTCCTTATACATTTCTCAAGCGTGTGGGACAAGTCGCCTATCAATTAGCTCTGCCCAGTCATTCGAAGCTACATCCCGTTTTTCATGTTTCATGCTTAAAGAAGGTGATTGGAACTAGGTGCCAAATTCAAACCAACTTTCCCGAGTTAGCTAAAGAAGGATCCATTTGGCTACAGCCAGAAGCAATTTTGGACCAGCGTGAGCATCGCTTGCATTAGAGAACCATCAAGGAAGTGTTATTCCAGTGGAAAGATACAACTCCAGCAGATGCCACTTAGGAACCAGATACCATTCTGCAGCAGTTTCCACATCTCAAGCGTTGAGGACAAGGTTGTTTTTAAGGGGGAGGACATGTTAGGGTCCTAACCCACACATAGGTAGAGAAATATATTCAGATGTAATAAAGGTCAATATTAGTAAGGCCTTTCAATAAAATAAAATAAGGTGGATGTAAGAAGACCTTATAGAAGCTTCCACTTCTAGAAGGATATTCCTCTAGATGCTTCTCTTGATAGACATATTTAGTATAAATAAGGGTCAAGGGTATGAAAACCCTATCTTGGAGATTATTGTAATAGAGCGCTACTTGATTGGAGGTTGCCCCCTCGAAGAGGCCCGTGAACATTGCTTTCTGAATCAAAGTGCTATTTTTGTTGTTGTTCTTATATCATTTATGTGTTATTGTGGAGATTATGCTGGTTATATTACTGTTATTCTGTCATTTCTAGCATTTTATTTATGTTCTTCATACTTTTTCTATCTGGTATATTACAACGTTAAAGAGGAAAACACCTATAATACTACCTTCAAGGCAAGACAAGGTCTATCTGAATGGATGGTCATGCCTTTTGGTTTATCTAATACTCCAACTAAATTTATGCAATTGATGAATGATCTATTGCATCCCTATTTAGATTAATTTGTAATAGTGTATTTGGATGACATATTGGTTTATATTTGTACCTAGGAAGAGCACATATCACATCTTATGCATGTGTTAGATACTTTAAAAAAGCATCAACTACTGTCCAACCTTAATAAATGTGAGTTTGATTAGAAATCATTGGTGTATTCAAGGTATGTGATTGATGGAGGGAAACTCAAGATAGATCCTATATATATTGATTCCATCATCCAGTGGCTAATTCCTACTAATATCACTAAAGTTAGGATCTTTTTTGGGGCAGTGTAGTACCTGGGGAATTTCATAACATCCTTTTTGGTGGTACCTGTGCTACTCCAATCCATAACAACCAGTGGTAATATTTTCTAGTGGGGAAAGATTCAGAAAAATACTTTCGATTAACTGAAATGAAATATCATTCAAGCACCAAACCTTGCACTTCCTAACTTGTAGAAGCCTAATTGGAGATAGATGGAAGTGGATATTCTATGGGAACAATATTGATGCAGGGATGTAAGGTGTTATTCTATCATTCAAAGATGTTTCATGGGGGAGTCCTGAACTACCCTACATATGATAAGGAACTCTATGCCTTGGTTTAAGATTTTAAGAAGTGGAAGAACTATATAATGAGAAAGGAAACCATTATCTATATTGATCACCAAGCATTGTATTGTTTGTAGGCTCAAGGTAATCTTCAAAAAAACAGACACTACAAGTTGATGGGATTTCAACAGTAGTTTCATATAGTCATCAAATATAAGAAGGGAAATACTAATAAGTTGATAGATATTCTTTCAAGTCCATCCACATCCAAGATTACAACTTTGAGAACTCTTATGCACATGAAGCCTTTTACCCTTGGTGCATACAGTGATGGATACATACAATATGAGGATTTTAAAGAGGTGTTTTAATAGCTACAAGGATTAATTAATGTAGAATAAGGTGATCATAAGGCTCACTATCATCACCAACATGGTTTATTCTACAAGCTAGACAAGCTTTGTGTCCCTAAAGGTGAAATATTGCAACTTATCAGAGGGGCTCACAACTCAAAGGTTACATGACATTTCGGTGTTGGGAAGACAATTGCCAACTTACAAAGGTATGTGTATTGGTCTAGAATACAATAATACATAACTCGATATATTATAGGATGCATACTTTATTGTACCAACAATACAAGTAATAGAAAACAAGGTTTATACCATCCCTTAACTGTACTGACTCAACCTTGGGAAAGCATTCCATGGATTTTGTGGGTGATTTTCCAACAAAAAGTAAGGGACAATACTATATATTTGTGGTAGTTGATAGGTTTAGAAAAATGTGCACTCTTATGCTTTGTCTTAGTAAAAATGCCATCAAAGGACAAGATGTAGTAGACATTTTCTTTGAATAGGTCTGGGTGCACATTGGGATACTAAGGAGGATAATCTTAGACAGGGATACTATATGTCTCAGTTCTTTTTGGACTACACTCTGGGAGAATATGGACACCAAGTTGAAGTGATATACAACATTCCATCCATAGACAAAAGTAGTTAATATGACATTTTTTCATCTTTTAAGGGGTTACAATCAAAAGTATCCAAGGACCTAGGATGAAAATCCAATCAATATTCAACACTCTTATTGCAGGTCAGTCCATACTTCTACCGATAAGTCCCCTTTTAAACTTTATTTGGGTATTTGTCACCTTTTCCCTTATATTTTGTATATGGAAAACAAGGAGGAGTGAGGGAAGACATCAAAGGATAATCATTGAAATATGATAAATTTGTTGAAATGATTAGGTAGATCCATTTGCAAGTTTAGGAGACATTGAATAAGTCATAGGAAAAGTACAAGGACTAACATGATCATCATAGAATTGAGAAAAAATTCAAGATGGGAGATAGGGTTTGATTGTAGCTAAACAAAGAAAGGCTACAGGGTCATGGTAAGAATATCAAGGCTCTATGGTATGGTATTTTTAAGGTATTGGAGAAGGTGGGTGATAATGTGTACATAATAAATCTACCCCCACATATGTGCATTTACTTAGTAGTGAATTTGGAAAATATGAAACTCTATGAGTCTTCCATGTTGGATCAAGAAATTGAGGAGTAGGTCCTACCTACCATAGAGGACTTAGAACCTAAATCTTAGGTAGAGTTGGAAAAAGGTACAATTTTTCTGAAGAATTTGAAAACTATTAGACAAGAGCATCATTAAATTTGGTAGATTGGGTTAAATGGACAACTTCCAAGTAAGAAAAAATGGTACTCTAGGGAGAAAGTAGAGGAAATATTTACTCAACTCATTCAATAACAAATTTTGGGGACCCAAATGCTCTAAATGGGGAGGTATGAACTGGAATGGATCATTATATAAATTTTCATCTATGTTGGTACTTTTTGGGAAGAAGAATTTGAGAAATTGGCTTTTAGGGCCCTTTTTAGTGGCAAGTCCCAGTTTGGAGATTTGGGGTCCGTAACCTTCTAGATCCATTTTGAGGCATCAAATGGTGATTTTTTGGGTAAAAAATTTGCAAGTAAAGTTTTCAACCTCTCAATGTTGTTCTACACAGTGAGAGCTTTCCAATGGTGTGCAAATCACCTTAATCAGAGTTTGCATGTGGAAGTTTTTCCTCCCACAAGTTGCCTACCTTGTTGACCGCCATTGTACTGAGTGGATTCCATGTCAACCCCCATTATTCACATGTGGGGATACTCATGTGTAGACTTTTAAGAATATTCTTGAATTTCCAAAACCCAAACAATAATTTAGGGTTGAGGTATGCAAAATCCCTAACCATAGATGACTATCAGATTATGTTAAATATCAAGCTGCGAGGAGGAGAGGGGGTTCCATTCTTTTAGAATTGTACTTGTTCCATAGTTAATATGAGCATATATTTTTTTTTTTGAGAGCATAATAAAGGAGGAAGAAGATTATGTAGCATCCATTTAGGCCATAGTGTTAAAGGAAAATCCATAGTGAGTACCCCTTTCTTTGTATTTGCATTTTCATAAATGAATAAAAGAGAAAAGGGCATAACCCCCACCTCCTAGCTAGGATTTCTCTCATATTCGGTTTCTCGGGATAAATCTTGTGTTCATTGCTTGGATGGTGTGTTCCTTTGCTTATTCTTTCATTTTCACATTTCAATTATTTTTATAAATTTGAGTAATAAGAGAGTGATAATAAATTTGAGATCTAAAGAAATAAACTTGCATAGTAAAATCATTTAGTATAATACAAGATCTATTGTGACAAACTATTCCAGTGGAATATCTAGAGCGATATATAGATCATATGATGTAACTAGTTAGGAGGGATTTGACACCTAGAAGCACCAAAGGTGTTCTCTTAACAAACAATATCCCCCACCCCACATAGATATAGAATAATAAAATCAATCTAATCATTGAGAGCATTAGAAATAATAATGTATAAGGAAATTAAAAGTCGTGGGAATGAAATTCTTCAAATATGGATCATGGATACTTCCCACCCATGATAACCAAAATTATAGAACACCATCTATATCCATGCCATAAACCTAAAAAAAATGGGGGAGGAAGATATGCATGGTGTGGCATACACCTATGTTGATTATCCCATGAAAACGTTTCCCCCCTAATTGCTAAACTATATTCAACAAAATTCTCCTTTTTTGCAATACAAAGAAAATAACGAGATTCATGAAAAGAAGGGAACAAAGCCTTAATGGCCATTGAAGGCATAATGAGCCACCAATAAGTGTGTCTCAAAAAAACCCAAACCATGATATTTATGAATAATTACATTAGATTCTCCCAAAACTAGTAAGTTGCAGTTAATCCTCAATGCCTGTGCTTCTTGTAACCCTTGTAAGTAAGCCAAACTATTTGAAAAAATGTTGGCATTAAATACCAATATTATAGGATAAACAATTAGTTACTTCTCAAGTTACATTTCATAAACCCCCGCCAAATCTAATAGGGTCAAGAATATATTTTGTTGCACCATTGAATAAGAGCTAATGAAAAGAGGACTAGAGAGACAAAATGGCCAATAAAAGAGCTATAACAAGAATAATCCTTCTTGCATCAAGATAAAAATAAATTGTAGAAAGGCCTTAGAACAATAGTTTATTAATATCCTAAGAAATTTCTTTCAAATCCTGCTACATGCAAGAGCGAGATAAAATGGTCCCTTTAACACTCAAAATGTGTAGTGTATGAGATCTACACATGCGTATCCACATACACCTTCCCACATGGATGTGCCTTGTGCCATCCACACTTATGTGATGTTCATGTGTGAGTCATGACCTACCAATTGATACTACGATACCTCTTAACAACTTCTCTAATGTGATGTATCACGTTCCTAAATATTCTCTTACTTTATACTAGATGTGGGACTTCACTAGGATGTCTAGGGCTTAGGTGGTTAGGTAGATTCCTTAGTTCCTTCTTCCCATTTAGTCTCTAGTCTTTTCTCACTAGTTTTACTAGTTTTGACTCCTTAGGGCATTTCCTAACTTCGTGGGTCTAGTTGGGGGTGTGAAATCTCAACCTAGGTCCATGGTCACTTAGGATGTCTTAATTTGGGTCCATGGCCTCCAAAACCCATTTGGAACTTGATACTTCTAGAGTTAACTTGGGTCAAACACTTAAACCTTATTAATATTCTAGCACTAACCATATTGTATATTTTCTGAAGGTACTATTATTATTAGTTTGCAAGTTGCATAAAAAAGGGTTGATTTGGGCTTCAAAACAAATGGTATTATTATGACAAACCCATAACACACAATGAAAAGGTTCAATATGATGGTTCCATATGAATCGCATATCCTAATGGCTATTCCAACATTGTCTTATGTCTTAATGTCACTCCTTTTCCTATTTATACCCTTTTATACTTCTTTGTAAAGCTCTCAACTCTTCAACTCTTCAACTCTTTCAATATATTTGGAGACCCCTAATTTATAGGTACATGCTTGGGTTATCTTGCACCTTTCATCTCTAACATCTCTACAAAAAATCCTTTGTTTGATAATTTAGTTACCAACTTGACGAGAACTACAACCTCAAAAGGAGAAATGTAACCCTATAAAGCCAGTGTTTTGCATAAAAAACACCAAAATAAACCATTGAATCGAAAATTAGTGTTATTGGTAACACCTTTTTTTTCAGGGTTAAATTATAACATTTTACAACCATGGCCTTAAAAATCCATATTTTTTCTAACAAAAACTTTAAAAACCAACCCCCAAATCAAAAAGTGGTATTATCAATATCAATTTTGAAAAAAAATATAATCAGGGTTAAAATTACAACGTATTTGAAACCATAGCCTTAATGACTAGCACCATTACAAATAAGATATTAAAATTAAACCCTAAATTGAAAAGTGGTGCTACCAATAGCACCCCTTTTTTTCTTCAGACTTAAAATAACAACATGTTTGAAACCATGGCCTTAATAATGGGTAACATTCCAATCAAAATCTGAAAATTAACCCCTGAATCAAAAAGTGGTTCTACTAGTAGACAATTTTCTACTTCTTCTTCTTCTTTCTTGGCACTACAAGGAGAAAACCTTCCTACAGAGGAATTTACGAAACCTCCTCAAACAATTTATCCCTTACATGTTTATAGCGGAGGTTGTTACTGGAGGCAGGATATCAAAGGTTTTTGCAGAGGTTTTTTTTTCCGGTGTGCCTTTAAGGTATATATGCAATGATGCATTCATGAACAATAACGCGTTGGTGCATCTATGTTCCAATAGAACTAATAGAATTTATAATAATATTACATGCAACGAATAAATTGCACTGATGTTATTGAACATTTTATATCAGTGCACCTAACTGTCATAAGGTGCACCACGGTAGGGTAAATAGAAAAAAAATTGTTGAATTGATTTTCATTGTTACATTCCATCCCATGCTTCCAAACTCTCAAGCAAGAACTGATTCTCACCATTCTTCATAGGACGCCATGTTTTTGGTGCTCTACACATACTTCGATAGCTCCATTCCTCGATGCCACACATTTCCAAATTTTGGAAATTACCACAAATTTTCATTTCCTCTCAATGGTGCAACCATGCCTCCTCGAAATAAAAGAGACCATGTAAATTATTTATTACCATCCTATTTTCATTTTCATCCAACCAAAATTAGAATTTAGCTTAAAATTTGGCATTTTTGTCAAATTTTTTTCAATTTCACATGGTGCACCTGAATGCTTCAACTCACCCTGAAGTGGTGCATATTGTTTTAAATTCAAAGTGAGAATCACCTTTGATTAATCTCATACATGTCCACATCGGTGCCATTCAAGCAAGCACAACGTGATAAATTATTAAAAGAAAAAGTGGTGCATCCTTCAGAATTCCCTAAAACCGATGCACACTGGGCTTCAACCTGCACTAGTACATTTAACTTCATTAACTGCACCACTAGCTCAATGATATATAAAATTTAACCTATGCACCAATTTTAACCAACTGCACCATGGTGTACCCTAAAAATAACACCTCGGTGCATCAATTCTCAAATGCATCACCATAATTTATAAAAAAATACAAACATCGAATAAATCACATCAATTTTGTTTAAGATTACACACCGGTGCGACTAAATGTTGTTAGGCGCACCGCGATAGGGTAAATAAAAAAAATTACCAAAACAATTTTCTTTACTATAGCGCATCATGTTCTTCCAAACTCTCAAGAAATCATTGATGCTTATCTTTTTTCCTTATATGCTTTGTTTCTGGTGCTCTCCACTGACTTGGATAGCTCCATTTGTGGATTCGAGACATTTCCAAATTTTGTAAATTACCATGAATTTTCATTTCCTCTCAGTTGTGCAACCATGCCTCCTCGATACAGAAGCGTCCATGCAAATTATCTATTACCTTCCTATTTTCATTTTCATCCAATCAAAATTAGAATTTAGCTTGAAATTTGACATTTTTTTTTAATTTCATGTTGTGTGCTTGAACAGTTTGGCTCGCCCCGACATGGTGCGTACTGTGTTAAATTCACAATGAGAACCATTACTGATGTGTCACATATATGTCTGCACTGGTTCCATTCAAGCAAGCGCACCACAATAATTTATTAAAAACAAAGCGATGTGTCCTTCTTAATGCCTCGAAACCGACGCAGAATGGGATTCTTCCCACACTGGTAGATTTCACCTCATTAACCACACTGCTAACTCAACGATATATAAAATGTAAACTAGTGGTGCACCAATTTTAACCAACCGCACCGAGGTGTACCTGAAAAATAATGCCCCAACATGTCAATGTTCAAATGAGTTGCCATACTTTATTAAAAAAATACACACATTGAATAAATTGCACCGATGTTGTTGAACATTACACATCGGTAGAGTTCACTTAACTAATGACACTACTAATATAACGATTTATAAAATTTAATTTAGTGGTGTAGCCGTTTTAATCCAATGCATGATATTGTATACAGAAACACACTAAGATATATATTGACCAAATTTTCATAGTGGGGCATCTCATTGCATGCCTCTTTCTTGATGCTTTATCCTTTACAACACACCAAGGTACAAAAGATCGACGCTCCACATTCACAGAGGTATCCGTGCATTAATAGTTACACATCACACCACTTCATATATGATAATGGAATGAACCAATGTTGTTGATTAAATGAAATGGTGTTGCTAAAAGAACTAAAATGACGAGGTTAAAAGAACTGAGTTGGTGTAGATCATCCTATGGGACACATTGCTTAGTGGTGTTGTTGTTTTGAGATAACGCACCATCCTTAGGGCACATTTTATGTTTATGGAAAATCGATTGATTGGATGCCTCTTTCTTGGTGCTCTATCCTTTACAATGCACCAAGGTACAAAATTGCAATTCTCCACATTCATGGAGGTATCGGTGCTTTAATAGTAACACATCACACCGCTTAAGATATGATAATGAAGTTTATCTTAGAGATTCCCATCAGTCCAAAAAATTCATTGGTGTCATAAAGACAACATCAATGATAGACAACATATCGGTGTTCTAGTAGACATGACGCATCAATGCTTTTAGTTTAACAAAACGCACTGTGGATTTGCACACTATAAATTTTAGCATTGTGGTGCATCTTTGTTAACGAAATGAACTGATGTTGTTAAAACCACTGAACTTACGTGGTTAAAAGTACTGAGTAGATGTGGATCATCCTATGGGACGCACTGCTTAGTGATTTTGTTGTTTTGAGATAGTGCACCTTATTTTATATTGGAGGCACACCGATTGATTTTAATGATTTGTTTTGCAAGAAACATTTAATTTTGGACATTTTAAAATACACGTCATATATATATATATATATATATATATAACTTCAATTTATTTTATATGTATATATGTGGCTAACAATATTTGTATGTGAATCAGAGATGATGATGACGAGAGGAGGAGGAGGAGGCAAAGTGGTGGCAGGTCAAGACACATTCATTTGTGCATGAGTGAGAGGTCAAGGAGAGGGATAGGGAGATATAACCTCACCATATTTCAGAACACACACATGACCTTTTGATGAATATTTCCCTCTTGATGTTTTAACAGGAAGGTACAACCCTTAGGGATAACTCTGGATTGTTACAATAGTTGATCCATCATAGGGCTCATGCGAGACAGGGGTTCAATTTTTGTCTCAATCTGTGGTATCATATGACGAAGGAGTCTAATGTCTATTTCATCACTGGGTTATCTAGAAGGGGGGTGTATTTACCCCATTTCCCTACGCTACTGTCTGGTTTTGCAGGAGAGACCCAACTAGAATATGTGCAGAGGTTTGCCAGTCCGACTATTCTTTCGGCTTCATATTTCTAGGTTCGTGGTCATCGACTGCTGATAGCTGGATTTCAGAGATAGGACATTAGGTGCCTATGTAATATTTTTTATTACCCCAATTTTTATTCCCCATATTAAATAATTTATTTTGTTAATTTATGAAAGGCCAGAGTTCCCAAACAATTAAAATAGGCCAACGTTCCTAGGAAAATGTTTTGATCATTATTTATAATAAAATACATCATTGGCTGCTAGACGAACAGGGAAAGGAGTTATAGGAGGCTATGATTCCACGTGAGAGGGGGATTAAGGGGCTAAGTATTTTTATTATATTTTATTTACCCATAATTACTTTAATTGAGAGAAGTGGTTACATGAGCTTCTTGGGGAAGGCCATGTGGATCTTGATTTCCAAGTAAATATATGAACCCATCTTGTGGGATGTTTTGGGGTTCTTCTCCATTCACTCTTTCACTCATTGTTTCGTTGTTCTCATTTATCATTCCTCATTCATTCTTTTTCTTGGATTGGGGATACGGGAGGAAATGTTGAAGAAGAGATATTGTTTTGCTGGCTGTAGTAATGACTGGTGTATTCCAACCATGAATTTTTTCCTGAATTTTTTCCTGCATGCCTGAGATGCATTGGCATGTACTAAATTTTATTCACAGTTGTGAGTCCTGAGAGTCCAAGCATGGAGGTTCTTGACCATATGCACTAGATCCGTAGAAGGAGGTGGACAACCTAAGGGATTGCGTGGAAGATAAGGGGTTTCATTCCCTTGGGTTGTGTAGGCATGAGAGAAGAGAGATGGTTTACTTTGGATTGTTGTGTGTTGAGAAACTTGTCAGAGCTTGAGTGTTGACTGGTTTGGGAATCTAAGTGACACTATGGAACCATCCTTGTGGATTCATATCTCTATATCGAGGGTGACCTGTTGTTGAGACTTGGAATAGAAGTGTTTATGCTTGGGTGGAATGTCCTTGGTGTGAAACCAGTTGGTGATTAAATTTTGTTTCAGATGAGTGCTCCCTGTCATGGTTTCTTTTTGCTTGGATTTCTATTTCCGAGGTGTATTAATTATTATATCTGAGATTCATATTTTTAATATGCATGCTTGTTGGTTATTTTTGTCCATGGCATGTTTAGACATTGTTTTATACTATAGCATGAATCTTGGTTATTGCATGAATTTTTATTACATTTCTTTCATGCTTATTTATTAAATAAATGTTTTCATAATTTGAAATCAGTTTAGAAGTGAGTTTTTAGAGTAGCATACCTGGAATGTGGGTGGATGGGTACATTACAAATTGGTATCAGAGCTTCTGGTTGAAACACTAGACAATTATGGGCCAAAAAAAGTGTGAATCGGGTAGATTCACTATCACATATTTCTGTTTGTGAGAATTTGGGGAAAATTGGAAAATACTAGAGAGGAAATTCCTCAAATTCGTGAGCATATTCAAGTTTTAGATAATTCAAAATTGTTTGAGAAGTTAATGGATTCGTTCTGCAGAGTTGCAGAGCCGAATTCGATTTGGAATGTTGAAAAATTCATATTTTAATGGTCATTGTAGAATGGGGAAAATTTCATAGGATCAATGACCGAGATCATCTTGGCTGGGAGATAAACAACCCAGATTCACCTAGGTTTTGGATAAAATTATCCAATTGTTAAAGTTTGTCAAAGGAACTCGTCAACGATTGATGATCAAGGATCGACGAGTTAGGTGAACTATTGAAATTCAACCAAATGCCATCTTATATCGCCGATGGACGATATTCAAGGATGAATGTGTTTTGTGAAGTATTGGAGTTTCCAAAGAGACACCTCCAATCGTCGATGGTTGGGGATCAACAAGTTTGGCGAACTGTCGAAATTAGACCAAATGACATCTTAATTCACCAAAGGCCAATGGTTGGGGATTGGTGAGTTTGGTGAAGTGTTGAAATTGGCTAAGAGACATCTAATATTGTCGATGGAGGATGGATCAGGGATTAACAGATTTAATGCGAAGTTTATATTCTTCCAAGAGAAATTGTTGATGGTTGATGGAGAAAAGAGGGTGATGACGTGTCATGCCACATCAACATCCACGTGTCATGCCACATAAACATCCACATATCATGCCAAGTCATCATCCATGTTTCATGCCACATTAGCTTGATTGATGTCTCAAGATGATGTGTCATGCAACATCAACATCCATGTGTCATGCCACATCAACAAAGATGGTCAATCACTGATGGTCGGTGTTCAGTGAGATTTGTAAAAAATATTGGTTGTCGGTAAGAATGAACGATGGACGGTGGTCAATGATCATACATCGAGGAGATTGTGCATAAGAGAGATCGATGGGTGAATTTTGGTTTGCAGAGGAAAAACGGTCGATGCTCGATGATCGAGCATTGAGGAGATCAATGGGAAGGTTTGGTTCATAATGGAAATCACTAATCCTCGATCGAAAATACCCGATAAAGAGAAGATCAATAGTCCATATTGCTTTGACTTGAGATTGATGGTGAAAATCACACTTAGGAAAACTTGTTCCACAATTTCAAAAAAAAAACAAATCCTGGAATGGATCATTATATAAGTTTTCATTTATCTTGGTACTTGTTGAGATCCAAATATTCCATATTTTCTACCATGTAAAACTACCATTTGTAAACCATATTCCCACACTTTTGATACATTTTATAACCGTTATCATGTTATATGCCAATAAATTGTTCACTTCAACTATGTGGTTAATTATTATGTTTTACTTATGATTTTAGTGATTAAAGATGTTTTTAACATGATTTTAACAATGATGGTTTAATCATATGTTTCTATATCCAAGAAACATGTTCCTACACATTACCATACCACGTCTGATACCAACACATTCTACATTCATCTGGTACCAGCACGGTCATCTAGTACCAACACATTCTACATTCATTCAATACCAACATAGTCATCTAGTGCCAGCATAGTCATCCGGTACCAACACAGTCTATAGACATCTGTTACCAAATTATAAGTTGACATATTGTCACGCTTCTAGAGAAAAATAGGGAACATGAGTTTTCTCTAGAGTGACATCGAAATGCAGACACGTGAGTCATATATCACCGAGCTCACAAGTGTGGAACTCCAATTCAAAGGGAACAATTCATCCCAAAATTAGCATATTTTTCAAACTGCCAACTTGTTCCTCGATTTCCATACAAATGGTATCAAATCTGAAAATTCTAAGATACGGGTTTTGTCCATAAGGTGGAAAATTTAGTAGAATGTGGGTACTTTTTCAAATTTTGAATTGGTGTGGAAGACATGGGTGGACATCTAACTATAATCTGCCCAAATTGATGAAAAACCCAGATTTTTGTGATTTTATTCTAAAATTTGTAAAAATGGTTTTAACTAAAATCTGAGTTTAGGGGATTCAGTTCTATCCTTTCCCCTTGTATTTTGTGTATAAATGAGCCGCATGAGGTTGAAAGAGGTAATAGAGAAAAGAGTTATGATTCCATTGTTGTAATTTGAGCTTGAATTTCAATATATGAAAGATGATTGATTCCAGATTGTGATGCATTGTTGGGTTTTCATCTAAAGTATCTCTAGCAGCGATTGTCATCTTGGGAGGGCCCCTAAAGATGGGTAATGTGCTGCTCATTTATATTTATTTGTCAGATCTATTTAATTCATTTTTATGCATATTTTAGTTTATCTTTGTGTGAGTGATTTTTGTTGCATTGTTAATTGATTCATAGATTAGTTGATGGTTAGTGTGTTATTCAGTTTGCTAATTAATTTATGTTAAGTTTATTTATTGGTTATCTCAGACTTTGATTTTTTTCTTAGTGTGGAAGATCTGTTATAGATGCATTGTGTGGTGGGAAATTGATTTTATTTCTTGCATGACATAACCATAAAACACATGTGATCTCTGATTTCGATTTAAGGATTTTAATGTGAGTCGAATTGATAGAACATAGCCACAAACTCTTATTCATTGAAGTATAAACATAGACCATCATTTGTATTTTTTGCAAACAATCCGATTTGATTCATTATTTACATTACACTGTTGGAGTGATAACTTTTACGGGAATGTCTTTTTAATTAGAGGATTTGAATGCAATATGAAGGATTGAATTTTATGTGAAGAAGCAAACAAATTTTTTTTTGAAATCTTATAGAAATACATATCATAGGCTCTTCAAAGATTGATATTAACATAACTCCAAAGGTTTTGAATATTAAAAATAAGGATTGTGCAAATATATTATTCAAAACATACTCATAAAAAAGAGCATTGATTCTTGAAACACATGAAACTATTCTTGAGTTGGAGCCGATTAAGAATTTGAGAAGAAGGTTGTGACTATATTTTGCTGAGCATGAATTCAACAACCAACAATCTTTGAAATTGATTTTGTGGAATTTTACTCTAAATGGATGAGTGATTGAAAGAGTCTTTTGGGTGATTCCATTTTTCTGAAGAGCTTGAGTACTTCGTGGATTTAAATGAGCATAGTCATTTCTATGTTTTATGGGTTGATGTTTTGGTTGATTCCATGTTTATTTGAAGGAGTGACAAGATGCTAGTACCATGTTTGCAACATTTTCATTTATTTTACTCTATTTTCAATAATTTACTTTTACAATTAGTCAACAAAGGTTTGAAGACAACATAATAAGGATTAAAGTGCTTGGATTTTAAGAATAAGTTTTTAGTAAGAAATTTTGACTTATTTTAGATCTTGGTACCAATTTGCACTAGTTTTTTATTTTAGTACCAAAATTTTAATATTGAGTACATTTCATGATTGCTAGATTAGGATAGTTTCGTATTGATTGAGATTGATGATTTTGAGTTTCTGGCACTTTAATTTCATTTATCTTCAATCACCAAAGGAATATTAAAGGCCTAACTCATAACATATGACCTTCCCGTAATGGGTTTCAACCTAAGGTGTTAGCTTATTTCCTGTCAATTAAATTCATTGCTTGTTTCATTTATTGCATTAAAGTGTGGTTTGTCGACATTAGGTTAGACTAGGCTCCAATCTTGCATTTCATGTTCTTGCACCTCTAAGTCTATGACTCCTTGGTTGAAAATTTAGTGTTTGGAATAAATAGTGCATATATTTTCCCCCACAATACTTTTTGGGAACAATAATTTGAGGAGTTGGCTTTTAGGGTCCATTTTAGTGGCAGGTCCCAATTTAGAGATTTGGGGTCCATAACCTTATAGATCCATTTTAAGGCATCAAATGGTGCTTTTTAGGGTAAAAATTTTGCAAGTAAATATTGCAACCTCTAAACATTTTTCTACACATAGAGGGATTTCCAACGATGTGCAAATCACCTTAATCGGAGTTTGTATGTGAAAGTTTTTCCTCCCATAAGTTGACCTACCTTGTTGACCACCATTGTACTTAGTGGATTCCATGTCATCCCCCATTATTCACATGTGGGGATATTCATGCGTACAATTTCAATAATATTCTAGAATGTCCAAAACCCAAACAATAATTGAGGGTTGAGGTATGTAAAAACCCTAACCATAGATGACTATCAGACTATGTTAAATATCAGGATGCAAGGAGGAGAGGGGGTTCCATTCTTTTAGCATTGTACTTGTTCCATAATTAAGATGATGATCTAAACATTTGTTTTGAGAGCATAATAGAGGAGGGAGAAGATTATGTAGCATCCATTTAGGCCATAATGTTTAGGAAACTCCATAGTGAGTTCCCCTTTCTTTGTATTTGAATTTTCATAAATGAAGAAAAGAGAAAAGGTCATAACCCCTACCTCCTAGCTAGGCTTTCTCTCATATTTTATTCTCATAATACATCTTGTGTTCATTGCTTGGATGGTGTGTTCCTTTGCTTATTCTTTCATTTTTCACATTTCAATTAATTTTATAAATTTGAGTAATAAGAGTGTGATAATAAATTTTAGATCTAAGGAAATAAACTTGCATAGTAAAATCATTTAGTATAATAAAAGATCTATTGTGACAAACTATTCCAGTGGAATATCTAGAGCGATATATAGATCATATGATGCAACTAGTTAGGAGAGATTTGACACCTAGAATCACCAAAGGTATTCTCTTAACAAACGATATCCCCCACCCCACATAGATATAGAATAATAAAATCAAGCTAATCCTTGAGAGCATTAGAAATAACATTGTATAAGAAAATTAAAAGTCGTGGGAATGAAATGCTTCAAATATGGATCATGGACACTTCCTACCCATGATAACTAAAATTATAAAACACCATCTGTATCCATGCCACAAATGTAAAAAACATGGGGGAGGAAGATATGCATGGCATGTCATACATTTATGTTTATTACCCCATGATAAAAAAATTCCCCCTGGTTGCTAAACTATCTTCAACAAAATTCTCATTTTGTGGAATACAAAGAAAATAATGAGATTCATGAAAATAAGGGAACACCTCCTTAAATGCCATCGAAGGCATAAGGAACCACCAATAATTATGTCTCATCAAAACCCAAGACATGATAATTATGAATAATTACATGAGATTCTCCCAAAACTAGTAAGTTGCACTTAATCCTCAATTCACATGCTTCTTGTAACACTTGTAAGTAGGCCAAAATATTTGCAAATATATTAACATTAAATACCAATATTATTTGAGAAACAAGTAGTTACTTATCAAGTTACATTTCATAAACCACCTCCAAATCTAATAGGGTCAATATTACATTTTTTTGCACCATCGAATAAGAAATAATGAAAAGAAGACTAGAGAGAAATAAATGTCCAATAAAGGAGCTATATTAATCCTTCTTGCATCAAGACAAAAACAAATTGTAGCAAGGCCTTAAAACAAGAACTTATTAAGATCCTAATAAATTCCTTGAAAATACTACTACTTGCAAGAGTGAGATAAAATGGTCCCTTTAACACTCTAAATGTGTAGTGTATGAGATCCACACTTGGGTATCCACATACACATTCCCACATGGATGTGCCTAGTCTCATCCACACTTATGCTATGTTAATGTGTGTGTCATGACTTGCCAAATGATTCTACGATACCTCTTAAAAACTTCTCTAATGTGATGTATCACCTTCCTAAATCCCCTCTTACTTTAGCCTAGATGTGGGACCTCATTGGGATGTCTAGTGCTTAGGTGGTTAGGTAGGTTCCTCAGTTCCTTCTTCCCATTTAGTCTCTAGTCCTTTCTCACTAGTTTGACTAGTTTTGACTCCTTATGGAATTTCCTAACTTCATGGGTTTAGTTGGGGGTGTGAACTCTCAACCTGGGTCCATGGTCACTGTTGGAGGAGGAAAAATTGGGATTTAAGCACATTAAGAGAGGAAGAATGGACCAAAGGAAACAACGCATGCCAAGAAATAAGGAAAATAAGCAAGAAAAAGGGAAAATGAAGTAGCACGCCAGGAATGAAGGAAGACCAACACAAATTCAAAGAAATAAAGATTTGGATCGAAGACCAACCACACATTGGAAGGAAGTTGGAAAGTGGACAAGTTTAGTCCACTTGGGATTAGGGTTTTTGAGTCATAATGTAAGGGTTTTTACCCATTTTGTATTATAAGTAGAGGATGTATGAGGAAGCTAGGGATATCATATATCATGTCTTATCTTGAAATTTGGCATGAACAAAGTACTTTGAGCATCCTTTTTAGTTTTGAGTCAAAGTTTGTATTTTGTTGAGAGCTGCAGAGCTTGGATGGAGTTGAGATGTAATTGAGGGTCAGGTCGCAAGCTTTGGAGCTTGGTGTGACATTGTTCAACATTATGCACCATTCTTAAACCCTGTGATGTAATGCACGCATCGCTATTTTGATGAAGAATAAAAAATATGCAGAAGATCTTTGTGGACATAGCCCAAGGGGGGTGAACCACGGTAAAATGGTGTCTCTATGTGTGATATGTTTCTTTTATGTTCTTTATAATGAATGAATGGATAAATGAATGCATCTGTTAAGGTTTATTTACAGTGCACACTAGAATAATTATTCATAATAGATGTCATTAAACAGATAAAGTAGTAGATCTGATGAATGTTATGGTAGAAGGCATGTTAAAGTATAAGCATAAGTAAAATGAACATCCCCAATCCCTTCCATGATTCCATACACCTATGTCCTGCAATAATCCATAAGCCATATTGTGTGAGACTACATTGTGCACTCCATGCACAATGTATCCTTCTGGTTTACTAGAAGGGACGATGGTGAAAATAATATTTTTGGAGAACTAAGGTAGAACTCGGGTCAACCCATACATCCAAGAAATGGTTTCGTTGCCAGCTGGAACTCAAAAGATCAACCTGGAATGAGTTCGGTGAAGAAGATGCAGTGATAAAAAGGGATGTTCATGCCATGGAATCCTATGAAGTAAGAGATTGAAAGATGGTTGGAGACAAAGAAGATAGAGTTCACGAAGAAAGATAACAAAAGTTCCATATATACACCGTGCCAATTTCTACAAAGGTACGTGTTTACTAATTTGCATGAAGCATATTTTTGTTACTTTCCTTATTTATTACAGGAGTGGTTATTGAGGTTGAAGGATACCCATTTGACTAATCATATTAGGCTAGTAGAGTGGACTACTGAGAGCATTGCATGACTGTAAATGATTAATAATAAATTCACGCACGCAGTGGATTTCTAGTTAGATAGTATTACTACAAGATTTATCACTGAATTTGCAGTCGACACAACAAAGTCATATATTGTTGCAAAGCAATATTTCTTGAAGGGAACCAGAGGAAGGTACATTAGGTCTCTTTACATGTCGATCAAGATATTATTACATGATAAATGCATGATGACCATGTAATCAAACAACTAGATCACTCTGCGTGCATGGGGTAGCTGGGGGAAGCACTAAGGAAGATCTGAGATATGGAGAAGGATATGAAGAGTAGACAGAAAAGGGAAGAAATCGGCCCCATCATGATGGATGGTGAACAAAACAGGGAGATCATAAGGAAATAAAGTGTGACGTGCAATGAATGACCTTAATAGTATAAGATGAATAACAAGAAGAGAGAAGTAGTCGAGAAAGAGGGCTTGGACAATGATGAGAAAGAGGTATAGGATCTTTGCACCACAAGGCAGATTGAGGATATATTGCACACCACATATGAGAGGAAAACCAGAGGTCACGGGTCCAATGTAGAAGAATGCTCTCCATTATAGATCCAAATTAGTGTGGAACCCACAACCCCATGTGAAACTAAGACATATGAAGAAGAAAAACCTGTTAGCCAGTAAGTGATTAGTGGTAGAAGAATTTTTACAGGACAAATTTCTAGTGGAAACTCAAGCATAAGTGTAAGTTCAAGAAGTAGCAGTCAAGTATCTACGCCACATAGAGGGGGTAGTACAACAAACTTCATAATGTCAGGAAAATATCCAACTATTAGGTTACCATAGTTCCAAGGGGATGGGTCAGATGACCCAAAAAATCATTTGTTTATCTATGAGAAGATATGGGAAACAATGTAAATTACATATGAGGATACAAAGGTTGCGTAGTTGGAAATCACATTCAGAGACTGCGCATTAGACTGGTACATGGGTCTCACAGCAAATAATCCAACGAGAGTGCCTACAACTATAGTAGAGGTGAAGAGGAAATTAATAAATGAATTTCAAAAACCAAGTTTAGAGGACCAGTGTATGAATGAAATGATAGATATTAAGTAGAAAAATGGAGAAACGGTCTGAGAAGTGGACCATAAGTTCAAGAGGGTAAATTAAAATACCCTATTACTGATATGTGGCATAGACATGTGTTTGTTAACTCTTTATTGCCACACTTGAAGTATCCTTTGAGGAAACATAAATTCCAAAGTTAGGATAAGGCTCTGCAAGAAGCCTTATAATTAGAGGAAAATCAATATAAGAAAGCAGATCCAACTATGGAAGAGTTGAGATAATACCTAAAGAACTTAACATTTCAGTTGAATTAGAATAAAGGTAAGGAAAAAAGGGAAGACGTCTGGTGTACAATGTGTAGGGAAAAAAGCCATCATAAGAATGAGTTTCCTTTATTTGTGAAGTATATTGGAGTGGGTATGAAAAACCCTTTATCTTTAGGAGGACCATGGTGTGAGATTTTGTAAAACACATGGGTATGATCCTTATCATTTCCCCATGATGCAAAAGTATCAAACAATACCGAAGAGTACATTTTGTAATTTTTGTAAGTCAATAGGACACAAAGATGAGGATTGTAGAACTTTGGAGATGATGAAAGAAAGGATTTCAGATACATATAGGGTGGAGGATGAACATATAATAGGAAAACCTACACAGCAACCGCAATATAACAATGTGCATCAGCCAGAGTATAATACCACACAATAGTTCCATCCACAACCGCAATATAACAACACACAACAATTTGGAGCACCACCATAGTATAACAATGGACAAAAGTGTGCAACACCACCATAGTACAATAAAACATAGTCGTTGTGCAATCAAGCACCTCAGTATAATAGACTGCGCGAAGATAATTAGGAAAAGAGAGGAGGATTCTGAGGAGGAGGTTTTGGAGGAAGAGGGTTTGGCGGAGGTCAAGGACCAGTAGTGTGTCACAACTATCAGAAATCTGAAAACTATTTCAGAGACTATCCACAACCACCTATTACATGTATGTATTTTCGTGCAGCACACCATGAAACAAAATATTGTTAGACACCATTGAAAAAAATACAGGACAAGAGGAACCAGAACAGCCAGAATGTGCAATGGATTACAATGGAAAATAGAGAAGAGGGTGGGAAGAAGATAAACATAGTTACTAGAGGTGGAGCCAAAATAGGAAAAGATGCAACAAAGAAGGATCAAGATTAGTACCAGTGGGTGAAGAAGAATACATCTCCTGAACAGAAGTTTGATGCATGCAAAGAGAAGGAGATATTTAAGGAGGCTAGGTGGGAGATTCTGAAAGAAAACATTGCACCTACTTTAGGAACAAATCCAGTAGATGAGATACCATTGTATGGCATACCTCCACTATTTGATCAAACCAACAAAGAGCATCCTTCAGAACAAGTAAGTAACTTAAGATTTTTTTTGGGATCTTGTGTAAAGTTATTGAATGATAGAAACTCTTTACAAATACTGCAAAATCTGTTAGAAAAATGTCATCCTGGGGAAGAAGGGGTAAAGACAGTGAATACAGTTTAGAAGAAGAGAAAAACAAGTAGATAATTGAGGTTGAATGCAAACATAGGAGATTTCAATGTGGGGGATATAATATTAGACTTAGGGTCTGAAGTTAATGTACTTCCAAAGAAGACCTAGGAAGTTATGTGAGAACCTCAATTGGGGTATTCACCTATCTAGTTGAAGTTAGCAAATCAACATATAGTGGTTCCAATTGGAAGATTGAAAGGGATTCTAGTAGATCTAGATGGTCTGCGCACCATGGAAGACATTGAAGTCATTGACATAGTGGATAACACTTCACCATATTCATATTTGTTGGGTCTGGATTGGGATTTTGATAACCAGGCTATTATCAATTTGAAGACAAGGAAGATGGTCTTTGAATCTGGAGAATACAGAGTTATTGGGCCATTGGATCCCTCAGAAGGAGGAAGGTATGTGGAACCTGTGACAACCAATATTATTACAAAAGATGTGAATCAGTTGTACAGAACTACCGCGAGCGAAGAATATTATATCAACCCAACTGCAGATGGAATGCTCAGTTGGAGGAGTATTAGTTCTTGTGCTTCAGACTCTGACACGGGACTGGAAAAATGGCAACAACGACTACATGAATTATCCACCAGAATGATGTGTGCGCAGAGATGGATTGGTTCAGAGGTAAGAGAGCCTCCTATGTTTTATGGTCTGAATGACTTAGAATAATTTTTAATGAAGTTTGAATTAGAAGTAGTAGAAAGTCAAATATTACCAGTATTAGATATTTCTTTGAAAGATACACCTACTCGTTGGTAGGGTACACACAAGGAAAAGATCAACAATTGGTTTTAGTGTAAGAGGTTACTACGCATCAGATTCGGTCCAGAGCAGGAGCATAAATATCAGGAGAAATATGATGGAATTGGACAAGTTTAAGTACATGTAGATAGGTACATGGTTCAATGGAGATTAGTACCACCAAAAGAAACAAAGTTACCGACTTGACGAGAATTGTGACCTCAAAATGAGAACTCTAGCCCTTAAAACCCATATTTTTGCATAAAAAACTTGAAAATCAACCCCCAATTAAAACAGTGGCGCTATCGGTAGCACCATTTTTTTCTAACGGGGTTAAAATTACAACATTTTTTAAGCATGGCCTTCAAAACTCATATAGTTGTTCAGAAAAACTTTAAAATCAACACCTAAATCAAAAAATGATGCTATGAAAAAAAAATGTATTTTTCTAAACTTTAAAATCATAGATAGCTTTTTACGATCTAATTGAAATTGTGGCATTGACAACAAATCCCTACGCAAATAAACAACCCAAAATTGGACACCAAATGGTCACTTGAAAGTTTATTTACAATTTTTTTTTTTTAAATTTATATTTAAAAATAAATAAATAGAAAGG
>ML782394.1:984301-1026872 GCA_009831015.1 Picea engelmannii | reverse complement strand
TCTTGATGTCAGCACTATGCTCTTTAATCCTGGTGTTGAAAGAGCGGCCTGTTTCTCCAATGTAGCATTTGCCACAGGAGCAATCTATTCTGTACACTCCTTTGAAATTGTGTTGGTCAAGCTTGTCCTTAACAGACCTCATACTCTGTTTTATGGTATTAAGTGGTTTGAATGAGGTCTTAATTTCCTTCTTGTTTAGGATTTTCGCGATTTTATCAGTGACTCCTTGGATGTAAGGGAGGTAGGCGGTGAGGCTCGGGGTTTGGTTGTTTTATGTTGAGGTTTGTTATTTTCTTTTTCCAGGGCTTTCCTAATTGCGTTCTCAATCTCTTTTTCTTTGTAACCTATGTTTTTGAAGGCTTTGAGAAGGTGATTTTTCTCTTGTTCTAGGAATTCTTTATCTGAGATCCTTATGGCTCTCATGGATAAGGTGTTAAGAATTCCTAACTTTTGGTTAGGCTGATGATGGGAACTAGCGTGAAGGTAGTTTTCGGTATGGGTCTTTTTTCTGTAAACTGAATGTCCTAATTTACCATCTTCCTTCCTGTTTATTAGCATGTCAAGGAAAGGGATGGTGTCATTTACCTCCCGTTCCATTGTGAATTTAATGTCTATGGATAAATTGTTGATGTGGTGGAAGAACTTATTCAGTTCTTCTTCCCCATGTGGCCAAAGTACATTGGTGTTATCAACGTAACGTTTCCATCTTAATGGTTTCAGGGGATAGGAATCTATGGCTTTCTTTTCAAAGCTTTCCATGTAAAGGTTGGCAACGATGGGGGAAAGCGGAGAGCCCATGGCCACGCCACTAGTTTGCTCATAGAATTCACCTTGGTAGCTGAAGAAAGTGGAGCGAAGACAAACCTCCKCTAGTTTTGYTGTTACTGGATCAGCTACCTCTTGGATSAGAAGGATGGCTTCATTAAGAGGTATCTTAGTGAAAAGAGAGACAACGTCAAAGCTTATGAGGGTGTCATTTGGTTCCAAAATCTCATTTTTAATGGTGTTAATGAAGTCTTTAGAGTCTTTAATGAAGGAGTCGGTGTGACCTACTAAGGGGCCTAGAATTTTACCAACATATTTGGCAAGCTCATAGGTGGGTGATCCTATCGTATTGACTATCAGTCTGAGAGGGATTCCTTCTTTATGGATTTTCGGTAGGCCATAAATTCTCGGGGTGATCTCATATAACAAAAGGAAGTACTAGTGCACCAGAGATATATCACAGTAGAAAAATACAGCTCATCGAGAAAATGAAACAGTCGGGAAAAAGAAAAACCGGTCACCGAAAAAAGAAGGCGTGAAACAAACATTTATGAAATTAATTGAAGCATGCTTGAAAATATTTGGGGGATTTATGAAAGAAATTTAGAATAAAAATTAGGGTTAGACAAGCCACATTGTGAATTCGAGTGAACGTAGAGCTAAGAAGCGAAAAGCGAAGAATGAAAAAGTGATTTAGCAGGCTGACAGTGAGATTTCAGATGCAAACCCACTTATATTCCAATATGATGCTGCCACCCAAAGTCAGAGAACCCAACCAAATGTCAAGGAGAACCTGCAGGTACAACATGTCGTCGTCGAAGCCTATAATGGAGGCAAAAGACCCTATGCAAACGAAGGGAGTGGTGGATGTCAAAGCCATTCCTTTCCCGGTCATCGAACCGGTGAGTCCTACACTAGTGGAGGAGAAAACATAAAAAATGGAGATTGATCCACCAAACAAATAAGTAGAGCCAAATTTGACGCAGAAAATAATTCAGTCCATAGAGGAAGCATATGAGGAAAGGACTGAGTCTGACGAGCTGAAGACTCAAGCTAGTGCAGAACAAGCACAACAAGAACATACACCAACAAAAAATATCATGAAGCAACAGGAGTCTGGCAGAGAGGAGGAGGAGGAAGTGAAAATTTATCAGGAATAAGGGACCTCAAGCACACCAGAAAATGGGAAAGGAAAACAACAGGTCCATAGATCCTCACACAAACAACCAGAGGTAACCATTGTGTTACCTTGCATACCAACAATAGTAAAGGTTGTCGCAGATTTACTTGGATGCGTAGATAAAATTCCTTATTCAGACCATGATGTAAGGGATACAAATAAATTCCCAAAGTTTACGCAACATGTATACTTGGAAAGAAGAGGGGTCGATGGGATAGGAGTATCGATAATGGAACCTAAGTAGTGGATACAAGGGTTATATAATACATGCATAATGAACCTATTGGAGATCCCACACTTTGGCAGGGAAAAGAATGTAAATAGTTGCATCAAGCAGTTACTGGAAGTCACACAAAGAGGCATTTTGTGGATGGATAGATAAGAATCCATCGACCTTGACTTGATAGCCAAGATAACAGGTCTACCAACCAATGGTTAGAAACATGCGCAATAACTTGATGACAAGACCAAGGAAAAATACTTGACAAAAGAGATGAAGGAGGCCTATGGGATAGAGAGAGGATCTAAGGGGATCATTATCAATAGTATAAGTGAATCAACAACATGACTAGCAACCAAATTGATGTCTTGTAAATTACTCAAAAAGTGTCGCAAGGAGGAAGTGCTAGCAAGCATAATAACAACAACCGTGCAGTGTGCGAAGGGAACTATATTAATCTAGAGCCCATATATGTTAAACTTATTTTTATATGATTGCAAAGATGCCCAGGATGTTGGGACAAAGTTTCATTACTTGTGGCTCATTATATTTATTGCATTAGTGGGTTGGAAGCACCCCAAATAAAATATGTACTGCCAGAGAACTAGAAGGTGTCCTGCAACACAATATGAATCATTGTGGCACAAAACTATCGACAAATCCCATCATCTTTGGGACATACCTTGAAAAAATCCAAGAAAAGGTGGTAGAAACTTGGAGGATCCCATCGAAGGTGGTGGAGGAGTATAAAACAAAATAAAATTTTAAAGCATCGAGGCATAATATGTGGATCCAGGACAAAAGGGAACTAGAGAAGGAGTTGTTGCAGATGAGATATTGCGTCACGACAGAAGAAGTACAATGGGAAATGAAATATTGGCAAGAAGAATGGAAGGTTCTAGTAGAAAAACCAAAGGACAAGTAGCCAGCAAAGGACAAACACCCGACAAAAGAAGGCCCATCAAAAACGAAGAGTACCCCAGTAGGTAATACAAGGAGTGCAACAAAGAACAAGAAGTAGACAGGGGGAGTGAAACAACAAAGAAGAAGACAATTACCAATCCGGTCACACAACATAAGGACCACATAGATACTAATAATGGTGTGAATCGAAGGAAGGAGAACACCCCTACACAAGAGGGACAAGTAGGAGTAAATATACCAGATACCCCAGGCACAATATAGCCAAGGACACCAAAGAGAATGATTGTATAGACAGGTGGAGCACACAAGAAAATGAAGGCACACAAGGGAGTCCCAGAGTATACCATAACAGAGTATGATGCATAACCAATCACAAAAATGGTACATGACCGTGCCATAGAATCCTAGGAAGATGCCGAGAAACAAAGAGAAAATATCATGCAAGAGATGACAGAGGTAAAGAAGGTATTAGAGAACATACGATATACCAAGGCACAACAGGAAGGGGCCACATAACAACAAACAACACAAGTGCATTGCATGCTAATACATAATGAAGAGGAGACAGTGCAGCTAACAACATTGGCAAGCCAAAGATTTATCCTCACCAAGGATATGCTACAAATTGATCAGGAAATGGTGCAAAAACAACTTAAGGACATACAACATATGGAGTTGGTATTGGTGAGGATACCAACCAAGGACTTATATAAGTTGCATATAAGATTGACACGCAAAGTTCAATCCAGATCCAGGTCAGATGGAATAAACTTGGAGACAACCCAGGAAGAAAACACAGTACTAGAGACAGTCCTCAAGGAAATACAGATTTAAAATGAAGAGGAAAAATGACGTGCAAATATATTAGAGAGAAGACTCAAAGAATTATTTGAAACAATTCTGGGGAGCTCACTAGCCGGAGAAATCAGTGTAGAAGAAAAGCTATAGAAGATAGAACAAATGATGGATGGGTACAAGTAAGATATCCGAGAATTGGTGGAGGAAATGACACCAACTACCCCGCCAAATCTATATGAGAGGGAGTAGCATGCCACAGAACAAACAAAACATATTGCACTAGAAGTCAAAGGAATAGTATAACTTTACGAGAGGACTGCACAACTTTGGACATGCACGATAAAAGATGAAGGAATCTAGAACTTGGATAAAAGAGAAGAAAAGCTAAATGTCACAGTCCAGTATTTAAAGAAGCGACAAAAGGAAATTACCATACCCATGAGACTAAAGGTTGTGCAATAAATAAAGAACCTGCAAATATAAGTGAAGACAATCTAGGAGGAAAGGAATATTAGATAGGCTTAGTTGGAGCCCCTGCAAGAGAAAACAACAAATATGCTAATATAACTGGAAACAAAGAAAATCATAATGGAAAAAGTGCACTCAGAAAGAATACAAGTGATGAATGAGCACATTACAGTGCAGGTCATAGAGACCCTCATAGAAAAGAACGTGCAGATGAAGACAAAGGGAGATGAAGTAGCAAAGAAATTTCGGGAATTGGAGAAATCAGTGTAGGAGACACACACGACCTGAGTGGCTCGGGATGAGCCACAGGTGAGTGTTGGGGTCTTGTTGGAGAAGGAAATTTTGGGAGTTAAGTGCAGTAAGTGAGGAAGAATGGACCAAAGGAAACAATGCATTCCATTAAAGAAGGCAAAATAGTGTGACAAAGGGTAAAGGAAGCAACGCACCAGGAAAGAAGGAAGACCAATGTAGACTCAAAGAAAGAAAGAATTGGATCAAAGACCCACGCGGAAGGTAGTTGGAAAGTAGAAAAGTTGAGTCCACTTAGGATTAATGTTTTTGAGTCATAATTTAAGGGTTTTACCCATTTTATAGTATAAATAGAGGATGTATGAGGAAACTAGGGATATCATATATCATATCTTATCTTGAACTTTGGCATGAGCAAAGTACTTTCAACATCCTTTTGAGTTTTTAGTCGAAGTATATATTTTTTTGAGAAATGCAAAGCTCAGATGGGGTTGAGATGTAATCAGGTCACAAGCTATGGATCTTGGTGTGATGCTGGCCAACCTCATGCACCATTCTTAAACCCTATGATGTAATGCGCACTGTGCTATTTTGATGAAGAATAAGAAATAAGAAGAAGAAATTTGTGGGCGTAGCCAAGGTGGGTGAACCATGGTAAAATGGTGTCTCTCTCTATGCTATGTTTCTTTTATGTTCTTTGTAATGAATGAATGGCTAAATGAATGCATCTATTAGGGTTTATTTACAACGCGTACTAGAATAATTATGGAGAATAGATGTCATTAAAAGGATAAAGTAATGGATATTGTGAATGTTATGGTAGAAGGCATGTTAAAGCAGAAGTAAATGTAAAAATTAAATCCCCAATCCCTTCCATGATTGCTGACACCTGCATCCTACAGTCACACATAAGCCATCTCGGGTGAGACTGTGTTGTGCACTCTATGCGTGATGTAGCCTTCTGGTTTACCAGAAGGGTCCATGGTGAAAAGGGTTTTGTTGGAGAACTAAAGTAGAACCCGGGTCAGCCCATACATCCAAAATTCACTTAAGATGTCTTAATTTGGGTCCATATCCTCCAAAACCCATTTGCAACTTGCTACTTATAGATTTAACTTGGGTCAAACCCTTGAAACTTCTTAATATTATAGCACTAACCATATTGTATATTTTCTTAGGGTACTAATATTACTAGTTTGCAAGTTGCATAACAAAGGGTTTATTTGGGCTTCAAAACAAATGGTATTATTATGCCAAAGCCATAGCACACAATGAAAATGTGCAATATGATGGTTCCATATGACTCTCATATCCTAATGGCTAATCCAACATTGGATTATGTCTGATCGTCACTCCTTTGCCTATTTATACCCTTTTATACTCCTTTTTAAAGCTCTCTTCAACTCTTCAACTCTTTCAATAAATTTGGAAAACCCTAATTTATAGGTACACACTTGGCTTAGCTTTCACCTATCATCTCCAACATCTCTACCAAAAATCCTTTGTCTGATAATTTAGTTACCAACTTGACAAGAAATATGACCTCAAAAGGAGAAATGTAACCCTATAAACCCATAGATCTGTGTCAAAAACACCAAAATAAACCATTGAATCGAAAATTAGTTCTATTGGTAGAACCCTTTTTTTCAGGGTTAAATTATAACATTTTTCAACCATGGCCTTAAAAATCCATAATTTTTCTAACAAAAACTTTTGAAACAACCCCCAAATCAAAAAGTAGTATTACCAATATCAATTTTGAAAAAAAATATAATCGGGGTTAAAATTAAAACTTATTTGAAACCATAGCCTTAATGACTAGCACCATTACAACCAAAATATTAAAATCAAACCCTAAATCAAAAAGTGGTGCTACTAGTAGCACCCCTTTTTTTATTCAGAATTAAAATAGAAACATGTTTGAAACCATGGCATTAATATTGGGTACCATTCCAATCAAAATCTAAAAATTAACCCATGAATCGAAAAGTGGTTCTACTAGTAGCACATTTTCTTCTTCTACTTCTTCTTTCTTGTCACTACAAGGATAACACCTTCTTGTGGAGGATTTTATGAAACCTCCTTGAAAAATTTATCCCTTAGATGTTTATAGTGGAGGAAGGCAACCGAAGGTTTTTGCGGAGGTTTTTTTCTTTAGTGTTCCTTTAAGGTATATACGCACTGATGTATTCATGAACAATAATTCACTGGTGCATCTATGTTTAAGTATCACCAACAAACTTTATAATAAAATTACATGCATTGAATAAATCGTAGTGACGTCATTGAACATTACGCATCGGTGCGCCTAACTATCATAAGGCGCACCATAGTAGGGTAAATAAAAAAACATTACCAAACCAATTTTCATTGTCATAGTGCATCCCATGCTTCCAAACTCTCAAGCAATAACTGGTGCTCACCTTTCTTCCTAAGACACCCTGTTTTCGATTCTCTACATCGACTTGGATAGCTCCATTCACAGATCTCACACATTTCCAAATTTTGGAAATTACTGTGAATTTAAATTTTCTCTCAATGGTGCAACCATGCCTACTCTAAATAGAAGAGATGTGTAAATTATTTATTACCTTCCTATTTTCATTTTCATCCAATCAAAATTAGAATTTAGCATAAAATTTGGCATTTTTTTCAATTTAATGCGGTGCACCTGAATGGTTTATCTCACCCTGAACCGGTATGTACTATGCTAAATTCACAGTGAGCACTGCCTCTGGTGTGTCTCATATATTTCCATGTTGGTTCTGTTCAATAAATAGAACCATGATATATTATTAAAAAACAAAGCGGTGCATCCTTCAGAATGCCCTGAAAATGATACAGATTGAGATTCAACCCACACCAATACATTTCACCTCATTAGCCACACTGCTAGCTCAATGATATATAAAATTTAACCTATGCAAAAAGTTTAACCAACCACACCAAGGCGTACCCTAAAACTAATGCCTCATCACGTCAATGTTCAAGCACATCACCATACTTTATAAAAAACCACAAGCATTGAATAAATCGCATCGACGTCGTTGAACATTACACACTGGTGCGCCTAACTATTTTTAGGCACACCATGATAGGGTATATAAAAAATTTCCAAATCAATTTTCATTTCTACAATGCATCTTGTGATTCCAAACTCTAAAGCAAGCACCTATGCTTACCTTTCTTCCTAAACCGCTCTCTTTCCGGTGCTTTGCATTGACTTGGATAGCTCCATTCATGGATTCCACACATTTCCAAATTTTGGAAATTACTATGAATTTTCATTTCCTCTTAGCGGTGCAAACATGCCTCCTCAGGATATAAGAGACCAAGTAAATTATTTATTACCTTCCTATTTTCATTTTCATCCAATCAAAATTAGAATTTAGCTTGAAATTTGACATTTTTTTTCAATTTCATGTCATGCACCTAAATGGCTTGGCTCACCCCAACATGGTGTGTATTGTGTTACACAATGAGAACCATCACCGATATTTCTCATATATGTCTGCACCAGTTCCATTCAAGCAAGTGCACCACAATAAATTATTAAAAACAAATCGATGCGTCCTTTGGAATGCTCTGAAACCTACCGACAATTGGCTTCTACCCACACCAGCACATTTCACCTTATTAACTGAACCGCTAACTCAATGATATATAAACTTTAACCTAGTGGTGCACCAATTTTAACCAACCACATCGGGGCATACCCAAAAAATAATGCCCCGACATGTCAATGTTCAAATGCACCACCCTACTTTATTGAAAAAACACACCCATCAAATAAATCGCATCGATTATGTTGAAGATTAGACACTCGTAAACTTCACTTAACTAAGGACACCACTAACATAATGACTTATAAAATTTAACATAGTGGTGAAACAATTTATCCAACACATGATATTGTATATAGAAACACATTGAGACATATATTGCCCAAATTTTCATAGTGGGGCATCTCATTGGATGCCTTTTTCTTGGTGCTTTATCATTTACAATGCACCAAGGTACAAAACATCAATGCTTCACTTTCATAGAGTTATCAGTGTGTTAATAGTAACACATCACACCACTTCATCTACCATAATGAAATGAACTGGTGTTGTTGATGAAATGAACTTGTGATGCTAAAAACACTGAATCGATGAGGTTAAAATCATTGAGTTGATGTGGATTGTCCTATGGGACACACTTCTTAGTGGTGTTGTTTTTTTGAGATAATGCACCATCCTCATGGTGTATTTTTTGTTTGTGTCACATCAGTTGATTGGATGCCTCATTAGATGCCTCGATCCTAGTGCTCTATCTTTTACCATGCACCAAGGTACAAAATGCCAATGCTCCACTTTCACAGAGGTACTGTTGTGTTAATAGTAACACATCGCACCACTTCAACTATGATAATAAAGTTTATCTTAGCGGTTCCCATCAGTCAAAAAAATGCATCGGTGTTGTAAATACAACATCATTGATAGAAAACATGTCGGTGCTCTAGTATACATGTCGCATCGGTGCTTTCAGTTTAATAAAAGGAACTATGAATTTGCACCCTATAAATTTTAGCGTTGTGGTGCATCTTTGTTAATGAAATGAACCGATGTTAAAATCACTGAACTGACGAGGTTAAAAGTACTGAGTCAATGTGGATTGTCCTATGGGACACATTGCTTAGTAGTGTCTTTTTTTTTAGATAACGCACTGTCCTTGGGGCGTATTTTATGTTGGTCACACACCGATTGATTTTAAATATTTGTTTTGCAAAAAACATTTAATTTTGTATTTTTAAAAATACACGTCATTTATATATGTATTTGTTTTATAATTTCAATTTATTTTATATGTATATATGTGGCTAGCAATATTTTTATGTGAATAAGAGATGATGACGACAAGAGGAGGATGAGGTAGAGTAGTGGCAGGTCGAAACACATGCATTTGAGTGAGAGTGGGATGTCAAGGAGAGGGATAAAGAGCTATACCCTTACTGTCTTTCACAACACAGAGATGACATTTTGATGGATATTTCCCTCCTGAAGTTTTAACAGGAGGGTACAACTCTTAAGGGTAACTCTGGATTGTTGCAATAATATATCCATCACTGGGATCATGCGAGACAAGGGTTCAGGGTCTGTCCCAATTTGTGGTATTAACCCATGGAGGAGGATGTCCATTTCATCACTAGGTTGTCTATAAGGGGGGTTTATTTACCCCATTTCCCTATCCTACCGCCTAGTGTTGCAGGAGAGACCCAACTAACATATGCACAAAGATATGTTAGTCTGACTATTCTTTCAACATCAAATTTCCAGGTTCATTGTGGTTTATTACAGATATGTGCATTTCAGAGACATGACATTAGGTTCCTATGTCATATTATGTAATACCTCGGTTTGATTCCCCTTATTAAATAATGTATTTTGTTAATTTATGAAAGGATGGAGTGCCCAAACAATTAAAAGAGGCTAGTGTGCCTAGGAAATGTAATTGTTTGATCATTACTAATAATAAAATACATTGTTGGATGCTAGGCGAACAAGAAAAAGAGTTATAAGGGGCTATGATTCCACGAGAGAGGGGGATTAAGGGGATAAATATTTTTATTATATTTTATTTACCCATAATTACTTTAATTGAAAGAAGTGGTTATATGATCTTCTTGGGGAAGGCCATGTGGTTCTTGATTTCCAAGTAAATATATAAACCCATCTTGTGGGTTGTTTGGGGGTTCTTCTCCATTCACTCTTTCACTCATTCATTCATTGTGCTCGTTTATCATTCCTCATTCATTCTTGTTATTGGATTAGGGACATGGGGGTGAATTGTTGAAGATAAGACATCGTTTTGTTAGCTGTATTAATGGCTGGTGTATTCCAACCATGAATTTGTGCATGCATGCATGAGATGCATTGACATGTACTAAATTGTATTCATAGTTGTGAGTATTAAGAGTTTAAGCATGGAGATACTTGACCGGATGCACTGGAGACATGGAAGGAGGTTGAAATCCCGAGGGATTGAATGGAAGAGAAGGGGGTTAATTCCCTTGGGTTGTGTAAGTTGGAGAGAAGAGAGATGGTGTACTTTGGATTGTTGTGTGTTGAGAAACCTGTGAGAGCTTGAGTGTTGACTGGTTTGGGAAGTTGTGTGACACCCTGGAACTGTCCTTGTGGATTCATAGCCCTGTATTGGGGGTGACCTATTGTTGAGACTTGGAATAGAAATGTCTATGGTTGGGTGGAATGTCCTTGGTATGCAGCCAGTTGGTGATTGAATTTTGTTTTAGATAAGTACTCCCTGTCATGGTTTCTTTTTTCTTGTATATCTATTTTCGTTGTGTATTAATTATCTAAGATTCGTATTTTTAATATGCATGATTGTTGGTTATTGTTATGCATGACCTTTTTAGAAATTCTTTTGTGTTGTAGCATGAATATTTGTTATTTCATGAGCTATTATTATGTTTCGTTCATGCTTCTTTATTAATTAAATGTTATTAGAATTCAAAATTAGTTTAGAAGTGAGTTTTTGGAGTAACGTGTTTGGCTTGTGGGTGGCTAGGTACGTTACATATTGGTATCAAAGATTCTGGTTGAAACACAAAGGGTTGATTTTGGATTCAAAACAAATGGTAGCATTATGCCAAATCCATAACACATAATGAAAAGGTGTAATATGATGGTTCCATACGACTCTCATATCCTAATGGATAATCCAACATTGTCTTATGTCTCAACCTCACTCTTTTGCCTATTTATACCCTTTTATACTTATTTGTAAATCTCTCTTCAACTCTTTCAATATATTTGGAAAACCATAATTTATAGGTACATGCTTGGGTTAGATTGCACCTATCATCTCCAACATCTCTACAAAAAATCCTTTGTCTGATAATTTAGTTACCAACTTGATGAGAACTATGACCTCAAAAGGAGAAATATAACCTTATAAACCCATATATTTGAGTAAAAAACACCAAAATGAATCATTGAATAAAAAAATAGTTCTATTGGTAGCACCCTTCTTTTTAGGGTTAAATTATAACATTTTTCAACCATGACCTTAAAAATCCATAATTATTCTAACAAAAAAATTAAAAACCAACCCCCAAATCAAAAAGTGGTATTACCAATATCAATTTTGAAAAAAAATATAATTGGGGTTAAAATTACAACTTATTTGAAACCATATCCTTAATGACTAGCACCGTTACAACCAAAATATTAAAATCAAACAATAAGTTGAAAAGTGGTGTTACCAGTAGCACCCCCTTTTGTCTTCAGAATTAAAATAGAAACATGTTTGAAATAATGGCCTTAACAGTGGGTACCATTCCAATCAAAATATGAAAACTAACCTCTGAATCGAAAAGTGGCTCTACTAGTAGCACATTTTCTTCTTCTTCTTCTTCTTATTTCTTGGCACTACAAGAAGAACACCTTATTGCATAGGTTTTTACAAAACCCGCCCGAAGAATTTATCCCTTATATGTTTATAGTGGAGGTTGTTAGCGGAGGCAGGTGGCCAGAGGTTTTTGTGGAGGTTTTTTTTTCCAGTGTGCCTTTAAGGTATATAAGCATCAATGCATTCATGAACACTAACACATTGGTGCATCTAATTTCCATTAGCACTGACAAGCTTTAGAATAGAATTACATGCACTAATTAAATAGAACCAATGTCGTTGAACATTATGGATCGATGCGCCTAATTTTTGAAAGGTGCACCACGATAGGGTAAACAAAAAAACATTACTGATCCAATTTTCATTATTATAGTGCATCCCATGCTTCCAAACTATCAAGCAAGCACTGGTTCTCACCTTTCTTCTTAAGACGCCATATTTTTGGTGCACTAGACTGACTTGGATAGCACCATTTGTGGATCCCACACATTTCCAAATTTTGGAAATTATTACGAATTTCAATTTCCTTTCAAGGTTCAACAATGCCTCATCGAAATAGAAGAGACTAGGTAAATTATTTATTTCCTTCCTATTTTCATTTTCATTTAATCAAAATAATAATTTAGCTTAAAATTTGGCTTTTTTTTTCAATTTCACATTGGGCACCTGAATAGTTCAACTCACCCTGAAGCCATTTGTACTGTGTTAAATTCACAGTGAGCACCACCTCCAGTGCATCTCATATATTTCCACATCGGTGTTGTTCAAGCATGCACACCAAGATAAATTATTAAAAAACATAGTAGTGCATCCTTCAAAATTCCTTGAAACTGGCTCACAATAGGCTTCAACCCACACCAGTACATTTCACTTCATTAACCACACTACTATCTTAATGATATATAAAATTTAACCTATGCACCAAGTTTAACCAACTGAATCAGGGTGTACCCTAAAACTAATGCCTCAACACACCAATGTTCAAACACATCACCATACTTTATAAAAAAATACAAACATTGAATAAATCACATCAATGCCATTGAACATTACACACTGGTGTGCCTAACTATTGTTAGGTGCACCGCGATAAGGTAAATAAAAAAATTACCAAACCAATTTTCATTGTTATAGTGCATCATGTGCTTCCAAACTTTCAAGAAAGAATCAATTCTTGCATTTCTTCCTAATACTCTCTGTCTTTGATTCTCTAGAATAACTTGGATAGCTCCATTCGTGGATTCCACACATTTCCAAATTTTGGAAATTACCATGAATTTTCATTTCCTCTCAGTAGTGCAACCATGATTCCTTGGGACAAAAGAGACTAGGTAAATTATTTATCACCCTCCTATTTGCATTTTCATCCAATCAAAATTAAAAATTTGCTTGAAATTTGACATTTCATGACATGCGCCTTAACGTTTTGGATTGCCTCGATGTGGTGTGTACTGTGTTAAATTCACAATGATCACCATCGAAGATGTGTCTCATATATGTCCATATCAGTTCCATTCAAGCAAGAACACCACAATAAATTATTTGAAAAAAAGTGTTGCATCTTTTAGAATGTCGTGAAGCCGACACACAATGGGATTCTATCCACACTGGTACATTTCACCTCATTAACCACATCATTAACTCAAATGTATATAAAATTTAACCTAGTGGTGCACTAAGTTTAACCAACCGCACTGGGGTGTACCTGAAAAATAATTCCCTCGCACATGAATGTTCAAACACACCCCCATACTTTATTAAAAAAACACACGCACTGAATAAATCACACTAATGCTATTGAACATTACACACTCTTACACTTCACTTAACTAATGAAAATGATAACACAATGATTTATTAAATTTAACATAGTGGTGTAACCATTTTAATACAACACAAGATATTATACACAAAAACGCACCGAGACATATATTGCCCAAATTTTCATAGTGGTGCGTCTCATTGGACGCCTCTTTCTTGGTGCTCTATCCTTTACAATGCAGCAAGGTAGAAAATGTTGGTGCTACACTTTCATAGAGGTATGAGTGTGTTAATAGTAACACATCACACCTCGTTATCTACGATAATGAAATGAACTGAAATTGTTGATGAAATGAATCGGTACTGCTAAAAGCATTGAGTTGGTGTGGATCGTCCTATGGGACACACTACTTAGTGGTGTTGTGGTTTTGAGATAGTGCACCATCCTTAGGGTGTATGTTATATTTGCGACACATTAGTTGATTGGATGCCTCTTTGTTGGTGCCCTATCCTTTACAATGCATCGAGGTACAAAATGTCAATGCTCCACTTTCACGGAGGTACTGATGCGTTAATAGTAACACATCGCACCGCTTCAGATATGATAATGAATTTTATCTTAGAGTTTCCCATCAATCCAAAAAATGAACTGGTGTAGTAAAGACAACATCAATGATAGACAAAATGTCTATGCTCTAGTAGACATGATGCACTAGTGCTTTCAATTTAGCAAAATGTATAGTGGATTTGCACGCTATAAATTTTAGCATTGTGGTGCATCTTTGTTAATGAAATGGACCAATGTTTTTAAAAGAAGTGAACTAATGATGTTAAAAGTACTGAGTCAATGAACATCGTCCTATGGGACACACTACTTAGTGATGTTTTTGTTTTGATATAGTGCACCATCCTTGGGGCATATTTTATGTTGGCAACACACTGGTTGATTTTAAAGATTTGTTTTGCAAAAAACATTTAATTTTGGATTTTTTAAAATACACATCATTTATATATTTATTTGTTTCATAATTTTAATTTATTTTATATGTATATATGTGGCTAACAATATTTGTATGTGAATGAGAGATGATGACGACGAGAGGAGGAGGAGGCAGAGTGGTGGAAATTCGAGACACATGCATTTGTGTATGAGTAGGAGGTCAGGGAGAGGGATAGGGAGCTATACCCTCACCATATTTCACAACACACACATGAAATTTTGATGAATATTTCCCTCGTGAAGTTTTATCAAGAGGGTGAAACCCTTAGGGGTAACTTTGGATTGTTACAATAATTGATCCATCATTGGGTTCATGCTAGACTGGGGTTTAGGGTTTGTCTCGATCTGTGGTATCATCCGCTGAAGGAAGATGTATATTTTATCACTGGGTTGTCTATAAGGGGGTTTCTTTACCCCATTTCCCTATGCTACCGCCTAGTGTTGTAGGAGAGACCCAACTGGCATATGTGCAGAGATATGTTAGTCCTACTATTATTTCGGCTTCAGATTTGCAGGTTCATGGTGGCCAGTTGTAGATAGGTGAATTTCAGAGATAGGACATTAGGTTCCTATGTAATATTTTGTATTACCCCAGTTTTGATTTGCCATATTAAATAATTTTTTTTTTTAATTTATGAAAGGCCAGAGTTCCAAAACAATTAAAATAGGCCAATGTGCCTAGGAAATGTAATGTTTTGATCAGTATTAAGAATAAAATACTTTGTTGGCTTCTATATGGACAAGGACAAGAGTTATAATGGGATATTATTCCATGAGAGAGGGGGATTAAGGGGCTAAGTATTTTTATTATATTTTATTTACCCATAATTACTTTAATTGAGACAAGTGGTTACATGAGCTTCTTGGGGAAATACATGTGGTTCTTGATTTCCAAGTAAATATATAAACCCATCTTGTGGGATGTTTGGGGGTTCTTCTCCATTCACTCTTTCACTCATTCAGTCATTGTGATCATTTATCATTCCTCATTCATTCTTGTTCTTAGATTGGGGATATGGGAGGAATTGTTGAAGAAGAGCCATTGTTTTGTTGGGTGTAGTAATGATTAGTGTATTCCAACCATGAATTTATACCTGCATGCCTGATATGCATTGGCATGTACTAAATTTTATTCACAGTTGTGAGTCATGAGAGTCCGAGCATGTAGATTATTGAAAAGATGCACTGGAGCCCTGGAAGGTTGTGGACAACCTAAGGGACTATGCGGCGAAGAAGGGGTTCGATTTCCTTGGGTTGTGCAAGTTGTAGAGAAGAGAGTTGGTGTACTTTGGATTGTTGTGTGTTGAGAAACCTGTGAGAACTTGAGTGTTGACTAGTTTGGGAAGCTGAGTGACACCCTGGAACAATTCTTTTGGATTCATAGCCCTAGCTTGAGGGTGACCTGCTGTTGAGACTTGGAATAGAAGTGTTTATGGTTGGGTTGAATGTCCTTGTTCTATAGCCAGTTGGTGATTGATTTTTTTTCTTCAGATAAGTGCTCCTTGTCATGGTTTGTTTTTTCTTATATTTCTATTTATGTTGTGTATTAATTACTATATTTGAGATTCATATTTGTAATATGCATGATTATTGGTTATTGTTATACATGGCATGTTTATACATTGTTCTATGTTGTAGCATGAATATTGGTTATTGCATGAGTTTTTATTACATTTCTTTCATGCTTCTTTACCAATTAAATGTTTTCATAATTCGAAATCAGTTTAGAAGTGAGTTATTGGAGTAGTGTTCGTAGCTTGTGGGTGGTTGGGTACGTTACAGATTGGTATCATAGCTTCTGTTTAAAACATAAGAAAATTATGGGCCAAAAAAAGTATAAATCAAGAAGATTCACTATCATAGATTTATGTCTGTGAGAGTTTTGGGGAAAATGGAAATATTAGAGAGGAAATTCCTCAATTTTGTGAGCAGATTCGAGTTTTAGATAATTCAGAATTGTTTGAGAAGTTAATGGATTCCATATGCAGACTTACACAGCCGAATTCGATCTGGAATGTCGAAAAATTCATATTTTAATGGTCGTTGTAGCATGGGGTAAAGTTCATAGAATCGATCGCTAAGATCATCTTGGCTGGGAGATCAACAACCTAGATTCACTGGGGTTTTGGCTGAAATGATCTTAGTGTTAAAGTTTGTTAAAGGAACTCATTGACGACTAATGATAATGATTCGATGAGTTAGGTGAAGTGTTGAAATTCAGCGAAATGACATATTATATCAATGATGGTTGATGATAGTGGATCGACGAGTTTGGTGAAGTATTGAAGTTCTCCAAGAGACACCTCCAATAATCAATGTCTAGGGGTCAATGCATTTGGCGAAGTGTCGAAATTTGGCCAAATGAACTCTTAGATTGTCAATGGACAATGGTTTTGGATTGGTGAGTTTAGCGAAGTGTTGAAGTCCACCAAGAGACATCTAAGAACGTTGATGGACGATGGATCGAGGATCAACGTATTAAATGCGAAGTTTAGATTATTCCAAGAGAAAATGTTGATGGCTGATGGAGAAAAGAGAGTGATGATGTGTCATGCTAAATCAACATCCATGTGTCATGTCACGTCAACATCCATGTGTCATTCCACATCATCCCGATTAATGCCTCAAATGACATGTCATGCAATGTCAACATCCATGTATCGCACCACGTCAGCATAGTTTCCACGTCAAGAGAGATGGCCTGTCACTGATGGTTGGTGTTAAACGAGCTTTGTAAACAATATTGGTTGTCAGGGAGAATGACCGATGGAAAATGGTTGATGATCAGACATTAGGGAGATCATGCATCAATGCGATCCATGGAAAAATTTTGGTTTGCAGAGAAGAAATGGTCGATGGCCGATGATTGAGCGTCGAGGAGATCAATGGGAATGTTTGGCTCGTAAAGGAAATCATTAATCCTCGATCGCCAATCATTGATAGAAAGAATATCAACAGTCCATATTTCTTCTGACTTTAGATCGACGGTGAAAATCACACTTACGTAAAATCGTTCCACAGTTAAAAAAATAAAAACTAGAATGGATCATTATATAATTTTTCATATATCTTGGTACTTTTTGGAAAGAACAATTCGAGGATTTGGCTTTTAGGGTCCATTTAAGTGTGAGGTCCCAGTTTGGATATTTGGGGACCATAACCTTCTAGATCCATTTTGAGGCATCAAATGGTGTTTTCTTGGGTATAAAATTTACAAGAAAATATTCCAATCTCTCAAAATTGTTCTACACGTTGAGAGCTTTCCAACGATGTGAAAATCACCTAGATTGGAGTTTGTATGTGGAATGTTTTCCTCCCACAACTTGACCTACCTTTTTTACCACCATTGTAATGAGTGGATGCAATGTTAGCCCCCATTATTCACATGTGGGGCTAGTCATGTGTAGACTTTCTAGAATATTCTAGAATGTCCAAAACCCTAACAATAATTGAGGGTTGAGGTATGAAAAAACCCTAACCATAGATGACTACTAGACTATGTTGAATATCAGGCTGCAAGGAGGAGAGTGGTTCCATTATTTTATCATTGTGCTTGTTCCATAGTTAAGATGAGAATCTAAAAATGTGTTTTGAGAGAATAATATAGGAGGAATAATATTATGTGGCATCCATTCAGGCCATCGTGTTAAAGTCAACTCCATAGTGAGTACCCCTTTATTTTTATTTTCATTTTCATAACGGAAGAAAAGAGAAAAGGGCATAGTACCCAGCTCCTAGCTAGGATTTATCTCATATTTGGTTTCCCGGGGTACATCTTGTGTTCATTGCTTGGATGGTGTGTTCATTTGCTTATTCTTTCATTTTTATATTTCAATTAATTTTATAAATTTGAATAATAAGAGAGTGATAATAAATTTCAGATCTAAGGAAATAAACTTGCATAGTAAAATCATTTAGTATAATACAAGATATATTGTGATAAACTATTCCAGTGGAATATCTAGAGCCATATATAGATCATATGATGTAACTAGTTAGAAGGGATTTGACACCTAGAGTCACCAAAGGTCTTATCTTAACAAACAAAATCCCCCACCCCACATAGATATATATTAATAAAATCAACCTAATCCTTGAGAGAATTAGAAATAATACTGTATAAGAAAACTAAAATCCATGGGAATGAAATGCTTCAAATATGTATCATGGACACTTCCTACCCATGATAACGAAAATTATATACCATGATCTATATCCATGCCATAAATCTAAAACAATGGGGGAGGAAGATATGCATGGCATGGCATACACCTACGTTGATTACCCCATGAAAACCGTTTTCCCCTAGTTGCTAAACTATCTTCAACAAAATTCCCTTGTTTTGGAATACAAAGAAAATAAAGAGATTTAGGAGAATAAGGGAACAAATCCTTAATGGCCATCAAAGACATTAGGAACCACAAATAAGTATGTCTCATCAAAACCCAAACCATGATAATTATGAATAATTACATGAGATTCTCCCAAAACTAGTAAGTTGCAGTTAATCCTCAATTCTTGTGCTTCATGTAACCCTTGTAAGTAGGCCAAAATATTTGCAAAAATGTTGGAATTAAATACCAATATTATAGGAGAAGTAAGTAGTTACTTCTCAAGTTACATTTCATAAACCACCACAAAATATAATAGGGTCAAGATTACATTTTGTTGCACCATCGAATAAGAGTTAATGAAAGAGTGCTGGAGAGACAAAATGGACAATAAAGGAGATATAATAAGAATAATCCTTCTTGCATCAAGCAAAAAAAAAATTGTAGCAAGGCCTTAAAACAACAACTTATTAAGATCCTAAGAAATTCCTTGAAAATCCTGCTACTTCCAAGAGAGAGATAAAATGGTCCCTTTAACACTCAAAATGTGTAGTATATGAGATCCAGACTTGGGTATCCATATACACCTTCCGACATAGATGTGACTAGTGTCATCAACACTTATGCTATGTTAATCTGTGAGTCGTGACCTTCCAAATGATGCTACGATACCTCTTAATAACTTCTCTAATATGATGTATCGCCTTCCTAAATCCCCTCTTACTTAAGCCTAGATGTGGGACCTCACTGGGATGTATATTTCTTAGGTGGTTAGGTATGCTCCTTAGTTCCTTCTTCCCTTTTAGTCTCTAGTCCTTTCTCACTAGTTTGACTAGTTTTGACTCCTTGGGGAATTTCCTAACTTTATGGGTCTATATCGGGGTTTGAAATCTCAAACTAGGTCCATGGTCACTTAGGATGTATTAATTTGGGTCCATGGCCTTCAAAACCGATTTGGAACTTTCTACTTATATATTTAACTTGGGTCAAACCCTTAAAACGTCTTAATATTCTAGCACTAACCATATTGTATATTTTCTTAGGGTACTACTATTATTAGTTTGCAAGTTGCATAACAAAGGGTTGATTTGGGCTTCAAAACAAATGGTATTATTATTCCAAACCCATAACACACAATGAAAAGGTGCAATATGATGGTTCCATACGACTCTAGTATCCTAATGGCTAATCCAACATTGTCTTATATCTCGACATCACTCCATTTCCTATTTATACCCTTTTATACTTCTTTGTAAATCTCTCTTGAGTCTTCAATTATTGAACTCTTTCAATATATTTGGAAAACCGTAATTTATAGGTAAATTCTTGGCTTAGCTTGCACCTATCATCTTCAACATCTCTGCAAAAACTCCTTCGTCTAATAATTTAGTTACCAACTTGACGATAAATATGACCTCAAAAGGAGAAATGTAACCTTATAAACCCATAGATTTGTGTCAAAAACACCAAAATAAACCGTTGAATTGAAAATTAGTGCTATTGGTAGCACCCTTTTTTTTCAAGGTCAAATTATAAAATTTTGAAACCATGGCCTTAAAAATCCATAATTCTTCTAACAAAAACTTTTAAAACAACCCCAAAATCAAAAAGTGGTATTACCAATATCAATTTTGAAAAACAACATAATTGGGGTTAAAATTACAACTTATTTGAAACCATAGACTTAATAATTAGCACCATTACAACCAAAATCTTAAAATCAAACCCTAAATCAAAAAGTGGTGCAACCAGTAACACCCACTTTTTTCTTCAGAATTAAAATAACAACATGTTTGAAACCGTGGCCTTATTAGTGGGTACCATTCCAATAAAAATATGAAAACTAACCCCTGAATCGAAAAGTGGTTCTACTAGCAACATATTTTCTTCTTCTTCTTCTTTCTTGGAACTATAAGGAGAACACCTTCTTGCAAAGGATTTTATGAAACCTCCATGAAAAGGTTATCCCTTCGCTGTTTATAGTGGAGGTTTTTAGCAGTTGAAGGTAGTCTAAGGCTTTTGCGGAGGTTTTTTTTTCCAGTGTGCCTTTAAGGTATATACGCATCGATGCATTCATGAACAATAATGCACTATTGAGTCTATGTTCTAGTAGCACCAACAAACTTTATAATAAAATTACATGCATTGAATAAATCACATTGATGCCATTGAACATTATGCATTGGTGCGCCTAACTGTCGTAAGGTGCACCACGGTATGGTAAAAAAAAAAATATTACCAAACCAATTTTCATTGTCACAGTGCATTCCATGCTTCCAAAATATCAGGAAAGCACTGGTGCTCACCTTTATTCCTAAGACACCATGTTTTCGGTGCTCTACCCCGACTTGGATAGCTCCATTCGTGGATCCCACACATTTCCAAATTTTGGAAATTACCACAAAGTTTCATTTCCTCTCAATAGTGAAACCATGCCTCCTCAAAATACAAGAGATTGTGTAAATTATTTATTACTTTCCTATTTACATTTTCATCCAATCAAAATTAGAATTTGGATTAAAATTTGGCTTAAAATTTGGAATTGTTTTCAATTTAATGTGGCGCACCTGAATAGTTCATCTCACCCTGAACTGGTGCGTATTTTGTTAAATTCACAATGAGAACCACGTCTGGTGCATCTCTTATATGTCCACACTGATTTCGTTCAATAAATCGAACCGTGACATATTATTAAAAAAATATCGGCGTGTCCTTCATAATGCCTTGAAACCGACGCACAATGGGCTTCAACCCGCACCAATACATTTCACTTCATTAACTACACCTCTAGCTCAATGATATATAAAATTTAACCTATGCACCAAGTTTAACCAACCACACCGAGGACTACCCTAAAACTAACGCCCCAGTGCGTGAATATTTAAGCACATCACCATACTTTATAAAAAAATACAAACATCAAATAAATCGCATCGATGTTGTTGAACATTACACACCAGTACGCCTAAATTTGGTTAGGCGCACTACGATAGGGTAAATAAAAAAATTACCAAAACGATTTTCATTGCCACAGTGCAACCTATGCTTCCAAACTCTTAAGAAAGCATTGATGCTTACCTTTCTTCCTAAGACGCATTGTTTTAGATGCTCTACACTGACTTGGATAGCTCCATTCGTGGATTCCACACATTTCCAAATTCTGGAAATTACCATGAAATTTAATTTCCTCTAAGTGGCGCAACAATGCCTCCTTGGGACAAAAGAGACCAGGAAAATTATTTATTATCTTCCTATTTTCATTTTCATCCAATCAAATCAGAATTTATCTTGAAATTCGACATTTTTTTCAATTTCATGTCGTATGCCTAAATAGTTTGGCTTGTATCGACATGGTGCATGCTTTTTTAAACTCACAATGAGCACCATCGTCAATGTGTCTCATACATTTCCGCACCGGTTCCATTCAATCAATCTCACCACAATAAATTATTAAAAACAAAGCGGTGCATCCTTTGGAACCCTCTAAAACCGGTGCACAATGGGCTTCTACCCACACTAGTACATTTCACCTTATTAACCACACCGCTAACTAAACAATATATAAAATTTAACCCAGAGGTGCACCAAGTTTAACCAACTGCACTGGGGAATACCCGAAAAATAATGCCCCGACATGTCAATGTTCAAATGCACCACCGTACTTTATTAAAAAAACACATGCACCGAAGAAATCACACCGATTCTATTGAACATTACACACTGGTACACTTCACTTAACTAACGACACTATGAACATAATGATTTATAAAATTTAACAATTTTAATCCAATGCATGATATTGTATACAAAAACACATTGAGACATATATTGCCCAAATTTTCATAGTGGGGCATCGCATTGGATGCCTCTTTCTTCGTGTTGTAACGTTTAAAATGCACGAAGGTACAAAACATTGGTGCTCCACTTTCATAGAGGTATCAATGTGTTAATAGTAACACACCACACCCATTCATCTACCATAATGAAATGAACCAGTGTTGTTCATGAAATAAATTGGTGTTGCTAAAAGCACTAAATCGACAAGGTTAAAAGCACTAAGTCGATGTGGATCGTCCTATGGGACAAACTGCTTAGCAGTGCTATTTTTTTTAGATAGTGCACCATCCTTAGGGAGTATTTTTTGTTTGTGTCTCATTAGGTGATTGGATGCATCATTCGACAAATCGTTCTTGGTCCTCTATCCTTTATAATGCACCGAGGTACAAAATGCCAATGCTCCAGTTTCACGGAGGTACTGGTGCATTAATAGTAACACATCGCACCACTTCAACTGTGATAATGAAGTTTATCTTAGAGGTTCCCATCATTCCAAAAAATGTATCGGTGTTGTAAAGACAACATCACCAATAGACAACATGTCAGTGCTCTAGTAGATATGTCTCACTGGTGCTTTTAGTTTAACAAAAGGAATTATGGATTTGCACGCTATAAATTTTAGCGTTGTGGTGCATATTTGTTAATTAAATGAATCGATGCTATTAAAAGCACTGAAATGACAAGGTTAAAAGTACCGAGTCGATGTGGATCATCTTATGGGACAAACTTCTTAGCAGTGTCATTTTTTTGAGATAGTGCACCGTCCTTGGGGCATATTTTTTGTTGGTAGCACACCGGTTGATTTTAAAGATTTGTTTTGCAAAAAACATTTAATTTTGGAGTTTTAAAAACACAGTCATTTATATATGTATTTGTTTATAATTTTAATTTATTTTATATGTATATATGTGGCTAACAATATTTGTGTGTGAATCAGAGATGATGATGACAAGAGGAGGAGGAGGCAAAGTGGTGGCAGGTCGAGACACATAAATTTTTTGCGAGAGTGGGAGGTTAGGGAGAGGGATTGGGAGCTATACCCTCATTGTATTTCAAAACACACACATGACCTTTTGATGGACATTTCCCTCCTTAAGTTTTATCAAGAGGGCACAACCCTTAGAGGTACCTCTTCATTGTTACAAAAATTGATCCATCACTGGGATCATGTGAGACATGCATTTCGGGTCTGTCCCGATTTTTGGTATCATCCCATAGAGGAGGATGTATATTTCATTACTGGGTTGTCTATAATGGGGGTGTATTTCACCCATTTCCCTATGCTACCTCCTAGTGTTGCAGGAGAAATCCAACTGGAAAATGTGCAAAGATATGTCAGCCTGACTATTCTTTCGTCTTCGGATTTCTATGTTCATTGCGGTCAGCTACAGATAGGTGCATTTCAAATATAGGACATTAGTTTCTTATGTCATATTCTGTAGTACTTCGGTTTTGATTCCCCATATTAAGTAAAGGATTTTCTTTAATTTATGAAAGGTTGGAGTGCCCAAACAATTAAAAGAGGCCAACATGCCTAGGAAATGTATTGTTTTGATCATTATTAATAATAAAATACATTGATGAATGCTAGACGGACAAGGAAAAGAGTTATAAGGGGCTATGATTCCATGAGAGAGGGGGATTAAGGGGATAATTATTTTTATTATATTTTATTTACCCATAATTACTTTAATTTAGAGAAGTGCTTACATGAGCTTCTTGGGGAAGGACATGTGGTTCTTGATTTCCAAGTAAATATATAAAACTATCTTGTGGGATATTTGGGGGTTCTTCTCCAATCACTCTTTCACTCACTCATTCATTATGATCATTCATCATTCCTCATTCCTTCTTGTTCTTTTATTGGGGACATGGGGGTGAATTTTTGAAGAAGAGCCATTGTTTTGATGGTTGTAGTAATGACTAGTGTATTCCAGCCATGAAGTTTTTCTTGCATGCCTTGGATGCACTGACATGTACTAAATTTTATTCACAACTGCGAGTATTGAGAATCCAAGCATGGAGATTCTTGACCAGATGCAGTGGAGCCCTGGACGGAGGTGGAAAACCTAAGGGATTATGTGGTAGATAAGGGGATTCATTCCCTTGGGTTGTGCAAGATGGAGAGAAGAGAGCTTGTGTACTTTGGATTGTTGTGTGTTGAGAAACTTATGAGATATTGAGTGTTGATTGGTTTTGGAAGCTTAATGACACCCTGGAACTGCCCTTATGGATTCATAGCCTTGGCTCAGGGGTGAACTATTGTTGAGACTTGGAATAGCAATGTTTGTGGTCGGGTGGAACATCCTTGGTATGAAACCAGTTGGTGATTGAATTTTGCTTTAGATAAGTGCTTCCTGGTGTTGGCCCTTGGTTATGGAAGAAAGGCAAAGTACGAATTGCGTGGAAGGAACAATGACTGAGAATGGGTTGAAGTGGTCAAAGAAGAAGAAAATAAGGAGAGAAGTAAGGGAAAACGAGTCATTGAATGAGAAGATCGAGGAAGATAGATCAACAAGGAAGATAGATCATGGACAACTCAACAATCAGAAGAAGATGTTAACTAATGATTTGAAGCACCTCGTGGGAGATAAGGAAAGACAGGTTGGCGAAGCCCTGAAAATGTGGGTCAAGTTGACCTAGTGTTTTAAACACCTAGGGTTTTGGGATCTAGGGTTTTGACACCTAGACAATTGCCATGTAATGTATAAATAAAGTTCTAGAAGGCCTGGGAGGGTTCGTTGGAGTTGGATCGTATTGTTATTGGTAAGTGATTATTGTTGTGTGCAAAAGAAGAATTGTGTTATGAGAGGATTTTTGTATTGTAATATCTTCAGCTGGGTGTGAATATCAACCCTATAGCTGGGTGTGCGGGGAGGGGAGAGAAGAAGAAAGAAAGATAGAGAGATCTGCAAGTTGAGTGTGCAGATAGAACTATATGTTTTCATAGAATATCAAGAAACACCGTTTTGTGGACGTAGCCCTAGGGAGAGGGTGAACCACATATATCTTGTTGTTATGTGTAATTTATGATGTGTTAATGGCCATCTGTTATACTATTGATGCATTGTTGTGATAGATCTGAGATATACTGTGCGAAGTAGACTTAAGTTGGTAAAGAATAACTAGAGATTTTTGTGTGTTGTTTTAGATCCACTTTGCATTTCCTTTGGTTGTAGACACCTGTGTCCTGCAACCCCCTATTGCTACTTCGGGTGAGACTGCATCTACTCTGTAGGTGTTTTAGAAAGGGCTAGTAGTTAGGGCTTGTTGGTGTGTTGTTAGAGTTGAACCCTGGGTCTGACCTTGTGCCAACAAATGGTTCTGTTGCCGTGACCGAGATCTTCTTGAGGGAATGTCAAGGTGGTTTCTATCGAAGAAAGAGATTCAAAAGTGGATATAAGAACAAGAGAGAGACTTCATTGAAGCTCAGACTAAAAACCCTAATATTAGTATAGAGGATTGGTTGGGAAGGTATATCTTTACTGATATACACAAGATTTTCTTTGGAGAAATTCATAAGGATCTATACGAGTGGTTATCCAGATTAGCAGATACCCAGTTTGAGATCAGATCTAGAACACCTATGGTTTGGATGTCGGCATTGATCAAGAAGGTCAAGAGATTTGATAACGTCATGTCAAGAGAAATAGATCACTGGTTTGATATCACCATTGGAGGGTACATTACCGAGTTTTCTATTGACAGAGTAGAGTCATATATCCAAGCATAGAGATATTTCTTTAAGGGACCGAGAGGAAAATTTTTACACTTTTTTAAGTTGAAGATAAAGATATTATTGCATGAGAAGAACATATTGAAGATATAATAAGTGGTCAGATTGAAAATCTAATGTTTAAGAATTCAGACAGCGACAACAATGCAGAGGTGGGACATATGCGCAGTGGGAGAACTTTCAGAGAGGTACCTCTAGTAAACCTGTTTGAGAAGAACCATGAACCACTGGAAAGGGACAAAGGGTTCTACAGTGGAGAAGAAGAAGATTTATTGAACGAGGAACATTCAGAGATCGCTAGGGAAGAGGAAGAGAAGACTGAAGAAACTCCCTGAGAAGAATCAAAAACTTTAGGAACTACGCTGACTATCGAAGTAAGTACTATTACTCCTCCTTTTTTCTTAGCAACGTTAAGTAACCAAAGTAGCCAGAGTTATCAGAGCATTGTTACCAGTAGTTCAGTACATACTCAATCAAGAAACCTAGGAAGATCTATGGTAGATGAAATGAGGCTACCTATGTTTAGAGGAGATGGATATGAAGATCCTGATCAACACTAGTTTTTATGCGATGTTGTATGGAGTATTAAGCAAGTCAATGACGAATCTATTAAGAGAGCTCAATTTAGTACTACCTTGAGAGACCGCGCACTGAACTGGTACATGAAGTTTGTTAAAGGAGTTGTACATCCTAAACCATTGAAGGATATCAAGTCTACATTGAGTGCAAAATTCAATAAACCCAAGTTGGAGTCATAGTGCATTATAGAACTGAAATAAATTAAAAAGAGAGTAGTTGAACCTATTTGGGAGTTTTATTAGAGGTTTAAGACCTTGACAGGTTGATTGAGTTTTCAGATTCTAGATGAGAAAAACAAGGAATGGTTCATTGTTGCCCTCTTACCACACATCAGAGTTCCTCTGATGCAACATAAGGTCACTTTGTAGGATGAGGCATTGGAGATCGCCATGAAACTAGAATCAACCCCTATGGGAGAATCCATCTTAGGTATGAGTCAAATTTTGAGTCAGCTAAATAGCTTATCTCTGCAGATCGAAGATATAAAGAAAGACAAGGGAAAAGATAAAAGAGAGGAAATCTAGTGTATTAGGTGTAAATCATAAGGCCATGAAAAGCTGTACTAGCCCTTATTTCATGAGTACTTGGCCTCTGGAACTCCGAGCCCTTTGAAGAAGGTTACTCTACCCTGGTGCGAGGTATGTAGAAATAGACATCGCCCTGGTGAATGTTATTACATGAAAAAATATGTCCAGACACCTACAAACCTTTACTGCACATTCTGTAAATATGTGGGGCATGATGAGAAGGACTATAGGGCTTATGACCTCTTGCATGAAATATCAAGAGACACATATAGGAGTCAAGGAAAAGTACAACAGGAGGGAAATTCTATGTAGTTTAATTCCCTGGGAAGAGGAAACTTCAACCCTCATGGTGGATTCAGAGGAAGAGGATGAGGAGGAGTCATGGATCAAGGTTGAGGTCAGATCATTTGTTATAACTACACACATCCAGGTCACTTGAAAAGGGAATATTAGAACCCTTGTACCAATTGCAACTACTGCAACTCATTTGGACATGTTATTGAGGATTGTCCAACATTGTTAGCCAAACTCCAAGAGATACGAGGAGGAAACCATCAAGTACAATTAATCTCATCAAAACCTCATGGGGAGGATCCCAGAGTCGTTGTTATCACTAAAGGAGGCATTTTTATAGGAGAAGACAGAGTGACCCCAGGAAATACTATAGAAGAATCAAGGGTTAGAAGAGCTGCAGAGAAGACACAAGAGTTTGATCTGAGGAAAGAAAAGTGGGCGTTTGAAGAAGCAAGAAGAGAATTTAGAAGAGATCAAGATTATTCATCAAAGACATAACCATAAGTAAGAGAATGTGGGATGCCTCTAGCAGTTGATCAATCCACATCACCTGGAGAAGGAGAAGAGGTAAGAAAGCTTGTCGGTTTCTTGTATACGTTCATTGATTTGATTAAGGATGAAATAGTTGTGCAAGAAATACAAAACTTTATCAGACAGTATGAGATAGGGAAGGTAGACCCTTTGCTGAATAGATAAGTACATCAATTATCCAGAAAGAGAAGGAAAAATAAGGAACTACACCTTAATGCTTAGATTGGAGATTATGACATAGATTATGTGGGCCTCGACTTAGTGTCATAATTCAATGTTATGAAGAAGCAAACCTGGGCACTGATGGGAAACGCTAAGTTGATTTACTCCCCTATCAATATTAGGATGGATAATCAGTAGGCAGTAAGCCCATTTGGAATATTGGAGCATGTCCTTGTGGACATCGACGGGGTAAGTACGTTTGCGGACTTTGAGGTGATTGAGATAGTTGATGATAGTTGTCCTTATCCTGCGTTGTTAGGAATTGATTGGGCTTTCAACAATTCTACTGTGGTTGAATTAAAGAAAAGAATAATGAAATTTTAAGGTGATGGCCTTAGGGTCATTTCACCTCTAAATCCTAATGAAGGTCGCAGATACACAGAACCCATCAGAGAATAAGACTATGCATACAAGCTAGAAAATATATATAAATTGATAGCAAGACAACATGATTACATTAATCATATAGAAGATGGAAATTTAAGTTGGCGAAGTGATAGTGCATGCTCATTAGATTCAGAAGAAGCACTAGAGAATTGATAGAACAAAATGTATGAAGTTTATGCATGGAGATGTGCTAGATTGAGCAGGTAAGTTCAATGGATTGGCACAAAAGTAAGTAATCTTCCCACATTTGATGGTTTAAATCATTTAGAAACTTCCGTACCGGAAGTAAAATAAATTGTACTAGTACACCAGAGACTGTTGGCACTGGATGAAGCCTTGAAAGCAATGCCAGTGAGATGGTGGTAAACACACAAGAAGAACATCATGGACTGGGTGAAATGTCACACTTTGATGACAATGTGCTTTTCAAAATAATTCGAAGGGTGAGAAGTTCGATACACAGGTTAGAGCTACCAAAAGGACCATGTGCAAAGTTGTGAGGAATCCTAGAGAAACATTCCTCGGGAGTAGTGGGTGCATAAATTCATTAACACTTTGGACAAAACACCTATTAACTGGTATCTTCAAGCAGAACTGTACCTCACCACTTCATATTGGTATGGTATCACTCAGAAGTTTGTAGCTACATTTTTATTTGAGAGTCAATACCCCACAGTAGATCAGGATTTACAACTTGTAAGACAGAAAGTCTTTGAGCAGGCACCTAACCTCCCTATTGAGAAATAAGAGGATGAATGGACTGCATGATCCAGGTGGATATTGGTGGCCACCCACCTTTTCCAACTGGCTCAAAACAGTTTTCTGGAAATTTTGGTAATTTACTATTTTTAGCAGTTTTTCGAGTCCTAAACTTCTGGAGTCGTTTTGAGGCCCTAAACGACGTTTTTTGGGAAAACAGGGAGCAACATGGACGTTTCTTCCATGTCTCTCACACAAAAATTGTATTCCTCTGATATATCTTTCTAACAAGGTATCGAGCGCCCCAAACGAATATTGTATGCAAAAGTTACGTGCCCGAGAAGTTGATGTATCAACTACCTCCATTGGGGCCCACAAACCTTTTGGATTTTCATCTTCCAGGGTTAGGGTTTTGGATTTTCCTTATGTTAAAAAAGGCCCTTAGAGCCTCATTGTAACAATCATATTCTTGCGAATGTGAGTAGCTGTCACATGTCTTCTCAAAGATAAGATGCCACCATTCTAGCGAGTCTTTCACTCTGTATTTTTACAGTCTCTGTACATTTATTTCATTAATAGAAATTGTGTATTACTGTATCTCTATTTTCATGGTTGCATCTCTGATACATTTATGTTATATTATTGAATATCTACAATATCTCTGTGCATTTATTTATTATATCTCCTCTCCCATTTCGTGCCAAAAATAATCTGGATCAATGGTATCAGAGCAGGCTCCTCTTGATCATTTTTTAGTGCATGTCCCCGACGAGGTCTGAGTATAGAAAGTTGGGTCTCAAGCTTGTCTCTCTTGAGGAAAATTTCTCTCGCATGCCCAAGAAACCCTCCATGGTGGAAGAAAAGAAAAACGATGGAGCAAACGATCCTATCAATTTGTTGCTTGAGCAAGCTCTCATGCAACAGAGAGACGAAATGATGGAGAATTTTTCCCACATCCTTCAATGCTTACAGATAGAATCAGACATATATTCATTAAGCGGCCACTTTGGAGGCACCTCTCCTTTCAAGGTACAAGTTAATTTTGATATTCCTATATTTTGAAGGACAGATAGATGCAGAAGCCCTAGATAAATGCTTAAACCTGCTATAAGGTTATTTCTTGGTTCACAATTTTTTCAACAGAGAAAAGATCACCTTCACACTCCTTAAATCTCTCCCCCATGTCAAACATTGGTGGGAAAATTATGGGGAGAAAAGTTCCACATAGGAGTCTAGAATATATGGGGTCGAGCCCACTTGGGATTTTTTTGTAGATGCGGTAAAGGAACAGTATTACCCTATTGGAAACTATGAGGACCAGTACATGAGATGGACCACACTATGGAAAGAGAGGGGCCAAGTAGTTCTAGAGTTCACCAATACCTTTCATACCTTGTGCACCAAGATGGGTATCAAAGACTTCAAATGACATATGGTTCTAAAATACCTCAGGACTCTACATAGATACATCAAAACTAAAATGGATTTTCTGGACATCTCATCACTCGGTTCTGCATATCGATATGTTGTTAAAATCGAGTAGACGTTTAAGCACCAGAACAAATGGGAGTTTGGATCTACAAATCCGCAACAACCAAAGTATGAGAAAGATGACCCTAACAAACAGCTTCCTAAAAACCAGTATAAGCCACATGAAAAGAAGGGTCACGGAAAGACGAAGAAGGACACCGGAAAATGGTGCAATTTTCACAAACGCCCCTAGCACAACATCGACAAATGTCACTCAAAATAGTCATTGGTGGTCGAGATCAAAGACAAGGAGCCGAACCTTGATTCCAAATTTGATTATGAAAATACTGGTAAAAGACAGATCATCGACGAAGACCCCACTACTATTTTGCAACCGCGACAATTCAACCAGAATAAACAACATATCCTGAAGAGGGGGAGCGCCTTTTTCATTCACAGATGTGGGTGAAGGGGACCCCGCTGAATTTTATTGTTGATAGTGGAAGCCAAAATAACCTCATCTCAGTAGAGGTCATCAAATAGTTGGGATTATCAACAACACCACACTTGCAACCATACAACATCAGGTGGCTTTGCCAAGGATGAAATCTTCATGTCATCCAAAAGTTTCAATTGTCATACGACATCCAACCCTTCAAGCATGAGGTATTATGTGATGTTGCACCACTGGATGTCTGTGATGTTCTCTTGGTCCAGCCATATAGGGGGTCATCTCTACAGAATACGAGACATAGTTCTGACTATTGTTCCACCTAAACAGTGCCGCAAGGTAGTATTTGATACTGCCAAATTCAGCTTCTTCACAATCTGTTCAATAGGGGAATAGAAGGACACTGTAACCGCTACACCCTCGCCCCAACCACCTTCTATCCAACAGAAGACGACAAGGTTGCAGAAAAGTGCAAAGATTCCTTCTGCACATAATCCTCTCATGTATATCGACTTGTTGAAAAACCTCAGCCTCAACAGGTTCATGACAGGCTTCCACAAACCAAGCAGTGCGACGTCTCGAGCAGGGCAAACAACTCACCAAGATTCAGATTCAGCAAATGCTTTTTCCTCTCCCCCAAGCACTCAACACAATGGAGACCGTTGCTTCCTAAGGATGGAGGATTGATCCAGGTGGATATCGGTGGCCACCCACCTTTTCCAACTGGCTCAAAAAAGTTTTCTGGAAATTTTGGTAATTTACTATTTTTAGCAGATTTTCGGGTCCTTAACTTCTGGAGCCATTTTGAGGCCCTAAACGACGTTTTTGGGAAAACGAGGAGCAACATGGTAGTTACTTCAATTTTTCTCACAAAAACATTGTAGTACTCAGATATATATTTCTAACGAGGTATCGAGCGCCCCGAACGGAGATCTTATACAAAAGTTACGCCCCCGGGAAGTTGGCATATCAACTACCTCCATCAGGGCCTATAAACCTTTTGGATTTTCATCTTCCGGGGTTAGGGTTTTGGATTTTCCTTATGTTAAAAAAGGCCCTTAGAGAATCATTGTAACAATCATGTTATTGTGAATGCAAGTAGCCGTCACATCTATTCTCAGAGATAAGCTGCCACCATTCTGGCAAGTCTTTCACTTTGTATTTTTACAGTCTCTGTACATTTATTTCATTAATAGAAATCATGTATTACTGTATCTCTGTGTTTATGGTTGCATATATGATATATTTATGTTATATTATTGGATATCCGCGATATCTCTAAGCATTTATTTATTATATCTCCGCTCTCATTTCGTGCCAAAAATCATCTGGATCACTGCACCTCTTCAGAAACTGCAAGGTTGTTACAATATCAATGTTGATGAAGACTAAGATCCTAGGAATGTGAACATCGAAGAAACTGAAGGATAATGAGATATATAAGGACTAGGTGTCGAACTACCTTTCATTGGACAATCAATCAAAATTAATAAATTTAATATTGTGACAGAGAAAGCACCTAAGCTCGCAAACATTGGAGATTATTGGGATGATGCCACCATTGATAAGATCACAAAACTACTGCATGAATATCAAGAATTTTTTCCATCCAAGTTCATAGACATGAAGGGAATTAAAGGGCCCATGGGATAAATCAAGATCTCCTTGAAACCAGATGCAAGGCCAGTCAAGCAGAGGCCTTACAAATTGAATCACAATTATAAGCAAAAAGTCAGGATCGAACTAGACAGAATGCTAGAAGCAGGAATCATAGAACCTATTGAAGAGTCAGAATGGATTAGGCCTATGGTGGTCCAGAATAAGAAGACAGGAGAGCTCAGAATCTGTGTAGACTTGAGGAAACTGAATGATGCATGTTTACATGATCCATTCCCTACACAGTTTATTGATGAAGCGTTAGATAATGTGGGAGGACAAGAAGTTTACTCCTTCACAAATGGATTATCAGGTTATCCCCAGATCGAGATTGCTAAGGAAGATCGCCATAAGACCACATTTGAAACAGAATAGGGTTCTTTCCAGTACACAGTGATGCCTTTTGGATTGAAGAATGCACCAACCATGTTTTCTAGAGTGGTGGTCCAAGCATTCAAGGAATTTTTACATAAATGTTTGGAAGCATATTTTGATGATTGGACTCTTTTTAGCTTATTGAAAAATCATATTGAATGTTTAAGACTAATGTTGGATAAGTGTAGGAAATTTCAGATTTCCCTGAACCTAAAGAAGTGTATCTTCTTTTCAGCCTTTGGAGTGTTTCTAGGCCATATTGTGTGTAAGCAGGGGTTTCTGGTAGATCCTTCCAAGATTTCCATCATTGTTGATCTACCTCCTCCTACTTTGGTTAGACAGTTGTGCACTATGTTGGGACATACTAGATACTATAGAAAGTTAATCAAGGGATATGCAGAGATAACAACACTTATGGAGAATATTTTAAATAAATATTTTCAGTTTCAATGGTTAGAGGAATGTCAGCAGAGCTTCGACACACTGAAACAGAAAATGGTGATTTCACCTATTCTGGTTTTCCCAGATTAGAGTAAGGAGTTTCATGTGCATGTCGATGCATCATCTATTGCAATAGGAGCAGTGTTATCACAACCAGGAGTAGGAGATATTGACTATCTGTTAGCATTTACAAGCAGGAAGCTCTCCACAGCTGAGATAAATTACACTACCACTAAGAGAGAAGGTTTAGCCATGGTGTACATGTTGTATAAGTTTCGACACTACTTGTTGGGAGGACATTTTAAGATGTTCACTGATCACTTTGTGTTGAAATACCTAGTCAACAAGTTAGTGTTGGGGGGAATAATATGCAGATGGCTATTGTTATTCCAGGAATATGATTTTGAGATTGTGGTCAAGCCAGGGAGAATGAACAAGGGACTTGGGCACTTGTATAGGTTAGAACATGGAGAGGAACCTACTAGTTTGGAGGATACACTACTGGATGCACAGTTGTTGGCCATCAGAAAGGTTGATGATCACTTCGGCGAGATAGTCGAGTTCCTATCAACAGGAATGCACCTCGTGAATATATAATCATTCAAAAGAAACAACTGGTAGTTTGTGCTGCGGTTTTTTCACTTATAGCTAGACAACTTTATAATATGGGACCTGATGAGATTCTGAGGAGATGTGTTATGGAGGAAGAGAGACCATTGATTTTGGCAGAAGAAGATGAGGGCATCGCAGGAGGACATTATGTAGGAAAATAAACAGTGCAGAAGGTTCTCAGAGTTGGCCTCTGGTGGCCCAGTTTACACAAAGATGCTAAGGAATACTACAAAGCCTGCAATGTATGCCAAAGAGTTGGGAAACCCTCCAGAAGAGGTGATATGCTTTCAACACATTAGATAAACTTACAGGCATTTAAGGAATGGGTCATTGATTTCATGGGACCTATCAACCCACTAGGAAAGCGCACATGATCTTGATACATCATCACTGCGACAAAATATTTGACCAGATGGGAAAAAGAAAGAGCAGTTAAGGACTCTAGTGCAACTACAACTGTGGGGTTCATATTTGATGATATCATAACCGGATTTGGATGTCCAAAGATCCTGATGAGCGATCAAGGTACACATTTTATTAATAATACTATTGAAGCCTTAACTCAAGAATTTGAAGTTCATCATCAGAAGAGTATGCCATACCACCCACAAGAGAATGGAACAATCAAATCTTTCAACAAGATCTTGGAGACATCGCTGACAAAGATTTGCAGTGTGAACATAGATGATTGGGATTTGAGAGTACCAACAGTACTATGGGCATATCGAACTACTTGTAAGAAGATTACAATGCAGACTCCCTTTAAGTTAGTTTAGGGTCTAGAAGCAGTCGTACCTATGGAATATTTGGTTCCTAGTCTAAGAATCACAACATTCATAGATATGTATGACACAGGAATTATGAAAGACAGGATTGCGCAGTTTGTGGAACTGAAGGAAGACAGATTCATTGCAGGATTTCACCAGCAGGTACAGAAGGAATGAAAGAAGGCCTACCACAACAAACATATCAAGAAGAAAGCATTTAGGCAAGGAGATCTGGTATTGGTATATGAAAGAAAGTTCATGAAGCATCCAGGGAAGTTCAGGAGACATTGGCTAGGGCCATATGAGGTTGCCTATGTTATAGAATGAAGAGCTGTGTAGTTGAAGACTTGGAATGGAGAATGGAAGGAAGGTTTAGTGAATGGGAGCCGGTTGAAATTGTACTATGACAACCAACTTCCTCGCAGCTCTTAGTTGCATAAGAATAAGGGTATAGGTACTAGGTGCAGTTGAAACTGGGTACCCGACATAGAAAAGACAGTCTGCACAAGGAGGGAGGGACAGAGCAGAAAGCATAGGTTTCTCTGCCCAGTATGAAGTCGAAGTGAAATAGAAGGTTCAGACTTGCAATGCCTCGGGACGAGTCACATGTGAGTGTTGGGGGCCTGTTGGCCCTTGGTTATGGAAGAAAATGAAGATTCAAGAAGAAAGGCAAAGTACGAACTGTGTGGAAGGCACAATGACTGAGAATGGGTCGAAGTGGTCAAAGAAAAAGAAAAGAAGGAGTGAAGTAAGGGAAAACAAGCCATTAAACGAGAAGATCGATGAAGACAAATCAGTAAGAAATATGGATCATGGACAACTCAACAAGAGAAAGAAGACGTCAATGAATTCTTTGGAGCACCTTGCAGGAAAGAAGGAAAGATAGGTTGGCGAAGCCCTGAAAATGTGGGTCAAGTTGGCCTAGGGTTTTAAACACATATGGTTTTGGGATATAGGGTTTTGAGACCTAGACAATTGCCATGTAATGTATAAATAAAGGTCTAGAAGACCTGGGAGGGTTCGTTGGAGGTGGATCGTATTGTTTTTGGTAAGTGATTATTGTTGTGTGCGAAAGAAACATTGTGTTGTGAGAGGATTCTTGTATTTTAAGATCTTCAACTAGGTGAGAAGATCAACCATGCAGTTGGGTGCACAAGGAGGGGAGAGAAGAGATAAAGAGAGAGAGATATGAAAGTTGAGTGTGTAGATAGAACTGTATGTTTTCATAGAATATAAACAAACATAGTTATGTGGACGTAGCCCTAGGGAGAGCATCAACCATGTATATCTTGTTGTTATGTGTGATTGATGTTGTGTTATTGGCCGTCTGTTATACTGTTTATGCATTGTTGTGATAGATATGAGATATACTGTGTGAAGTAGACTTAAGTTGGTAAAGAATAACTAGAGATTTATGTGTGTTGTTTTGGATCCACTTTGCATTTCCTCTGGTTGTAGACACATGTGTCCTACAACCCCCTATTTCTACTTCAGGTGAGACTACATCTGCTCTGCAGGTGTTTCTGAAAGGGCCAATAGTTAGGGCTTGTTGGTGCACTATTAGAGTTGAACCCTGGGTCTGTCCTTGTGCCAACACGTGTCATGGTTTCTTTTTTCTTGTATTTCTATTTCTGTTTTGTATTAATTATTATATTTGAGATTCATATTTGTAATTTGCATGCTTGTTGGTTATTGTTATGCATGGCAAAATTATACATTCTTTTATGTTGTAGCATGAATATTGGTTATTGTATGAGCTATTATTACGTTTCTTTCATGCTTCTTTATTAATTAAATGTTGCTATAATTAAAAATTGGTTTAGAAGTGACTTTTTGGAGTAGTGTTCCTGGCTTGTGGGTGGCTAGGTATGTTACAAATTAGTATCCGAGCTTCTGTTTGAAACAACAGACTGTTATGGGCCAAAAAAAGTGTGAATCGAGAAGATTCACTTCCACAGAATTATATCTATGTGAGTTTGGGGAAAAAATTAAAATATTAGAGATGAAATTCCTCAAATTCATGAGCAAATTCAAGTTTTAGATAATTCAGAATTGTTTGAGAAGTTAATCAATACGATCCTAGGAAAATTTTGTAGGATCGACGATAGAGATCATCTTGGCTAAGATATCAATGGCCCAGATTCACCTGGGTTTTGGCCAAAATTATCTAAATGTTAAATTTTGTCAAAGGAACTCGTCAACGACCAATGATAGGGGATCGATGAGTTAGGCGAAGTGTCAAAATTTAATGAAATTACATCTTAGATCCTCGATGGACGATGGTCGGGGATCGATGAGTTTGGAGAAGTATTGAATTTCACCAAGATACACCTCCTATCAACGATGGTCGATGATCGATAAGTTTGGCAAAGTGAGAAATTCGGTCGAATGACATCTTAGATCACCGACGACCGATGGTCGGGGATCGATGAGTTTGGTGAAGTGTTGAAGTTCACCAAGAGACATCTAGGATCGTTGATGGTTGATGGATTAAGGATTGAAATATTTAATGCGAAGTTTAGATTCGTCCAAGAGAAATTGTCTTTCCCTGATGGAGAAAATAAGGTGATGAAATGTCATGCCACATCCACATCCATGTGTCATGCCATGTCAGCCTGATTGATGCCTCAAGATGATGTGTCATGCAACGTCAACATCCATGTGTCATGCCACATCAGTATAGTTACCAAATCAATAGAGATGGTCGATCGTCGATGGTCATGGCTCAACGATATTTGTAAACAATCTTTGTTGTCGGGGAGAATGACCGATGGTCGATGGTCGATGATCACACATTGGGCAGATCGTGCATCGACACGATCCATGGGATAATTTTGGTTTGTGGATAAAAAATGGTCTATGGTCGATGTTCGATGATCAGTAATCGAGGAGATCAGTGGGAAGGTTTGATTCGTAAGGGAAATCACTGATCCTTGATCGTCGATCGCCAATAGAGAGAATATCAATGGTCCATATTACTTTTGACTTAATTTAATTGAGAGAAGTGGTTAGATGATCTTCTTGGGGAAGGCCATGTGGTTCTTGATTTCCAAGTAAATATATAAACCCATCTTGTGGGATGTTTGGCGGTTCTTTTCCATTCACTCTTTTATCCAGATCTCAGGGGATGAGATCTGGATGGCTTGAATTCCGAGAGAGGAGGAGTTTAGAAATGTTAATCTTGCGTAAAAATAAGCATGGAAAAAAACATGTAAATGAAGTGCTTGGGAGGTGAGGCTCAAAGAAAAATAACTACTAGTAAATCACTCAGATCTAATGAATCTCACAATGAACAATAGAAAATATGAGAGAAGCCAAAATGAGTAACTTGATATTATGAGAAGGCTTATTAGGCCTTTATATAGCATTACAAAATGGTCCATTGGACAAAATCAAAAAAATCTCTTTAAATGAGTCTCTATTATTAGTATAATAGATCTAACTACCCAATGAACTAAGTAGTGGAAAATAAAACCCAATCCGATAATGGAAATAACTCATTAAATGCGTCCTTATTATTATAATAATAGATCTAAATACCCAACTAACTAAGTAGTGGAAAATAAAACCCAATACAATAATGGAGAGCTGGGACTCTCTTTGACCCTTATGGGCAACATGTTAGCCCAATTAATTAATGAGGAGGTGGCCATCTCCTTGATCCACATTGACAATCTATTAGATTTATAGCTTTATGCCTTTTCTATCTGAATTTATACCATATACCCCCTTAAAATTCAGATCACTCTTTCACTCATTCATTCATTGTTTTCATTTATCATTCCTCATTCATTCTTTTGCTTGGATTGGGTATATGGGAGAAATTGATAAAGAAGAGCCATTTTTTTGTTGGTTGTAGTAATGACTTGTATATTCCAACCATGAATTTTTTCCTTCATGCCTGAGATGCATTGGCATGTACTAAATTCTATTCACAACTGCGAGTGTTGAGAGTGTGAACATGGAGATTCTTGAACAGATGCACTAGATCCTTGGAAGGAGGTGGAAAACCTAAGGGAATTCGTGGCAGAGAAGGGGTTCCATTCCCTTGGGTTGTGCAAGCTGGAGAAAAGAGATCTGGTGTACTTTGGATTGTTGTGTGTTGAGAAACCTATGAGAGCTAGAGTGCTTATTGGTTTGGAAATCTGAGTGACACCCTGGAACCATCCTTGTGGATTCATAGCCCTGGATAAGGGGTGACCTACTATTGAGACTTGGAATAGAAACGTCTATGCTTGGGTGGAATGTCCTTGGTCTGCAGCCATTTGGTGATTGAATTTTGTTTTAGATAACTTCTCCTTGTCATGGTTTCTTTTTGCTTGTATTTCTATTTCCTCTATGTATTAATTATTATATTTGAGATTCATATTTTTAATATGCATGCTTGTCGGTTATTGTCATGCATGGCATGTTCAGAAATTAATTTATGATGTAGCATGAATCTTGGTTATTGCATTAGTTGTTATTATGTTTGTTTCATGCTACTTTATTAATTAAATGTTATTAGAATTCAAAATCAATTTAGAAGTGAGTTTTTAGAGTAGTGTGTCTGGCCTATGGGTGGTTGGGTATGATACATGTTCTCTCATCACTATTACAATATAACTTATGGGTAGTGCATTAGTTTCCTAATGTTTTATTATGTAGATATTTTATTGTAGGATCCCCGATTGATTAGGTGGGAAAATTATTTTTTGAGACAATTTTGTTGTGCATTAGATCAATGTCGCTCTAAGTTGTATGCACTATGTTTTGAGAGGGTTCATGCCATTTTCCCAATGATACACTGATTTCAATTCCTATGTTTGAAGCGTGTATGTGCATGTGGGGGAAGTTGATTCCCAAGAGGGGCCAGTCCGATCTCCCATAACTTTGGTGGGAAATGAGTTATTTGATTAATTGTGTAATGAGGATGATCATGTCCTCGATATTGTAGAGTACTAGTACACAGGGATAGATTAGAGAGGATGTCTAAACATATGATTTATAGTAGTGGAGCCACCAAATGAGATATATATTATATTATCGTTATGTTTTGATCAATCTATTTGCATATTTTTACGTCTTATTTAATGAACATGTAATTTATTGTAACATTTTGTTTCAATTATATTATTATTGTTGTCCATTTTTTGCAGATATTAACATATATTCTAGGGTTGTGCCTCCCCAACATGAGGATGAGGTGATGGAGAAGGGAGAGAACCAACCTCCAGTACTATAGAGACCCCACATTCCATGCATGCTAGATATGAGAGTCCATATAGAGGTCGTGGATGAGTTATCCCATGTCATTATGAGTCACAGAGTGGTACCTTTACCCCTTAGGTACATATTATAGGTAGAGGAGATCTCTACTACATGGAGGCATTTTCATCATGACATGACAATTTTGATGTGTCATATTATTGGTTCTATCAACCTCATTGATATGTTGAGGGGTGATGACGCAGACCCCCTTCTCTAGACCCACAAGTCAGGGTCCGCACAGGATCTTTTCCTTTCAGCCTGAGAGCTCGACTGACTCCTCTATTTCCCTTTCGGAAAATCTACCCACAACAACACCTTGAGGAAATTCCTCTTTTATTTCGGGATATCGGGCTTCGCAATTTCGTGAATCCCATGGTTGAGCGCCTTACCTCTTCGACCTCTGAAACCTTAAATACGTAAGCACTTGACCCCTCCTGATGTCAATTTCAGCTTTTCTCCTTTCGCGATTTCGGGAGTTGCGATGTCGTGCAACTCTACTCTTGACTCCTAGAGTCCCGAAACACGAATTGTCGATTCGCCGAAATTTCAAATGTCCCGGCCTTCCCTTCCTCTTCACGTTTTCTGGGTTTCAAACATCGAAATGCGCTTTCACTATGCCTTTGGGATTCTCGAACCTCCAAACCCTGAAATTCTGAAACTCTAAGGTTCCGCTCTCTAGGAGATCAACGGTTGTGAACTCTCGCTCGATCCAACGGTCAGCGCAATTTCACGTACCAGGGTTTCAATATGCTAACACTCTAATTCTCTGTCTGCTCCACCTTTCGATCTCCAAAGTCCTGAAATGCAGAAACGGTTGACAACCTGAACAGATCGAAATCGACGGTCCACGTTGACTCTTCCTTTTGAAGAGAGGATCTATCCAACGCTTAACTCCCCTGCAACTTCCCTGGATCCTACGGTCCTCGCTATTTGGTGGATTCTCCTCGGAGAATTTCGACCGTCCAATTTCTTCTTCAAAGAACCTCTTCTATGGGTCACCTCAGCAATCCTCTTCACTTTAACCTAGACTCTGCATGATGATCAAAAACTCCTCTTCTTCTCTTCAACACCTTGAAGGCGTGAACTCTCCTGAGCTTCCTTTCTCGAACTCAAATCTCCTAAGAGATTTATGCATGCACTCCTTGTGGCACTCTTCGGATACGTTTGAGTATTTGAATCCTTTGACTCTGTGCAAACCCTTGCGATAGTATTCTTCAACCTTCTCCTGGGTCGGTAAGTTATGAACTTCTAACCAACCTACGCACACCCTGCACGGATTTTGTGCCTAACTCGCACTTCTGCAGGAAATGAGAACAATGGTATCCCTCCTGAGCTTTCATAGATGAACTCTGAACCCGTCAATGCACTCCTTGCGGACACTCCACTGCACTCCTTGCAAGAACTTTGACTCAAGAAGAGAAACAATTGAAACTCATTTCCTTACTCTCTCAGACTTCAAATACTTAACATGAAATCATACATACATAGTGTAGTGTCCCCAAGGCCGAGCCCCACTACAGATCATGTTATATGCAAAGAATTGTAAATATGTTCTATAGGCTGGTGAGCCAAGTTTTGCATAAGCTGTAGGCTTATGAGTTTTGTTAGGCCAGGGAGCCTAAGTGTTGAAG
>ML782394.1:957578-972888 GCA_009831015.1 Picea engelmannii | reverse complement strand
TTGTGTTAAATACATGTGGTTATAATTCCTGTATCAATTATGTAAACATTCATGTATAGAATGGTAATTGAGGGGTTTGGAAACCTGGGTAGTGAAAAGGGTACACTACAAATTGGTATCAGAGCAAATAGGTACACTACACATAGCATAAAAGCAAATGTACAACAGAAAGAGTAAAACAACCATGAGCATAACATTCAACATGTATACACAGAAAGCATTAGAACACCATGAGTCTGAATAAAAGCTTCATATATTTATCTCATAATTTATGTACATGGGTTCTTCTACACAGCTCCCTACTTCTTCTCTTCTCTATGCTCTATGCTTAAGTGATAATGTTACTAATGTTACAAATGATACAAGATGAGGGTGTCTATAGTCGTTTTCCCTCCAGCTCCTAAAACTGTCTAATCTAGAATTTTTAAATCTACCTACTTACATTAACTGCCTATAAATGCCTTTACTCCTTACAGATGAGAGCGACTTCTCAAGATCTGTTTACAATATGGAAGTACGCACTTTCTTAACTATTACATTAATGTTTCAAAACATTTCAAAAAAATGTGCGCTGGTGCTTTCCAGCTGTCTTCCATCTCCACGCTTGCTTGCTGCTTATGATGCTCCTGCATCATACTCCCCCGCTTGAAAATTTTCATGAACTCCTATTCATGAGCTCTTTCACTGTCTGCCCATGCTTCTGAATTTTTGTTTCATTTTCCCAGCTAGCATATTCAACTGGATGTCCCTTCCATTTGACCAAGTATTCAAAGTAGTCTTTTCTCCTAGTCCTTTTGTTGACTCTCTTGTCAAGTATTTTCTCCATATGTGGTTTTTTAGCTACAGGCATTTGTTTATCCCACTGAACCTCTGTCTGTTCACTATCTGCTCCTGCTTCTCCAGATTTGTAAGGGTACAAATCTGAGATGTTGAATATCGATGAAATTTCAATCCCATTGGGTAATTCAATCTCATATGCATTTGCCCCAAATTTCCTTATGATCCTACATGGTCCAATTTTCTTCATCTTCAGTTTGTTATATGCTCCCCTTGGGAACCTTTCCTTCCTCAGATGTGCAAGAATCAAATCACCAACTTCAAATTGAAGTTCTCTCCTATGTTGATTTTCTCTACGCTTATACTCTTGGCTTGAATTCTGCAATCGCTCCTTCACTTTGCTGTGAAGTTCTTTCATTGCTTCTGTGAAATATTCTGCACTAGCACTTCTAGTTTCATTATGTTATGAATCTTTCAGTTCAGAAACTCCCCTGGGTTGTGCTCCATAAACAATCCGAAATGGACTCTGGCCCGTTCTCCTATTGATCGAATCATTGTAAGCAAATTTCGCCTATGGCATAATGTGATCCCACTGACTGTGATGTTCAGTCACTAGGCTCCTTAGTAAATCTCCCAAGCTTATGTTCACAATTTTTGTTTGCCCATCCGTCTAAGGATGATAAGCTGAGCTAAAAGACAACTTTGTCCCCAACTTCTTCCATAAAGTCCTCCATAAATGTCCCACAAACTTGGTGTCTCAATCCGAAACTATACTCCTTGGTAAGCCGTGACGTCTAACAACTTCTTTGAAAAACAGGCTCGCAATGTGAGTTGCGTCGTTGGTTTTCTGACATGGTATAAAGTGTGCCATTTTCGAAAATTTGTCCACTACTACAAAGATTGAATCAAACCCTCTTTGTGTTCTTGGCAATCCCAACACAATATCCATGCTTACTACATCCCACGGCCTCTCTAGTATGGGTAACGGATAATATAATCCTGTGTTCTATTTCCTTCATATACTGGAATGTCCATTTTTGCCCTGGCACCCATCCTTGCAACAGCCCTAAGTAGGTGTTCATTTATAGCATCTTCTGTTGCAACTTCTTCTCCTTCATGTCTGACTTCATTTTCACTTTCTAAATCACTGAGATCCCCAACGCCGACTGCACGCCTCTGTGCTATTTCCATAGCATCCATCCTAGCACGTAAGTCATGCACATCTCTTTCCTCTAGTGGATTAGGTAATTGCCTACCCTTTCTTCTTGGCATTTCCCTTTCCTCTGGTGGATCGGGTGTTTGTCTGTTTCTTCTTATTGGTGGCATGGTTGTAAAATTCCTCCTTTCCCTGCTACATAAAGCAAAGAAAATTTTCCTAGGCTCTAATACCAAACTTGACGCAGACAACCTTCTCCAAACCCATAGGTTAGGGTCTGCACAGGATCTTTTCCTTTCAACTCGAGAGCTCGACTGACTCCTCTATTTCCCTTTCAGGAAATCTACCCACAACAACACCTTGAGGAAATTCCTCTTTTATTTTGGGATATCGGGCTTCGCGATTTCGCAAATCCCGTGGTCGAGCACCTTACCTCTTTGACCTTCGAAACCTGAAATATGTAAACACTTGACCCTTCCTGATGTCAATTTCGGTTTTTCTCCTTTCGCGATTTCAGATTTTGCGATGTCGTGCAACTCTACTCTCGACTCCTAGAGTCCCGAAACCCAAATTGTCGATTCGCCGAAATTTCAAATGTCCCAGCCTTCCCTTCCTCTTTGCGTTTTTGGGGTTTCAAACATCGAAATGCACTTTCACTATGCCTTCGGGATTCCCGAACCTCCGAACCTCGAAATTCCAAAACTCTAAGGTTCCGCTCTCTAGGAGATCAACGGTTGTGAACTCTCCCTCGATCCAACGGTCAGTGCAATTTCATGTACCGAGATTTGAATATGCTAACACTTGAATTCTCTGTCCGCTCCACCTTCCTATCTACGAAGTCCCAAAATGCAGAAATAGTTAACGACCTGAACAGATCGAAATTGATGGTCCACGTTGACTCTACCTTTTGAAGAGAGGATCTATCCAACGCTTAACTCCCTTGCAACTTCCCTAGATCCTAAGGTCCTCGCTATTTCAGGGATTCTCCTCGGAGAATTCCGACCGTCCAATTTCTTCTTCAAAGAACCTCTGCTCTGGGTCACCTCAACAATCCTCTTTACTTTAACCTAGACTCTGCACGATGATCAAAAAATCCTCTTCTTCTCTTCATCAACTTGAAGGTGTGAACTCTCCCGAGCTTCCTTTCTCAAACTCAAATCTCCTAATAGATTTATGCACACAATCATTGCGGAACTCTTCAAATACGTCTGAGTATTTTAATCCTTTGACTTTGTGCAACCCCTTGTGACAGTAGTGTTCAACCTTCTCCTGGGTTGGTAAGTTCTGAACTTCCAACCAGCCTGTGCACACCTTGCATGACTTTTGTGCCTGACTCGCACTTCTACGGGAAATGAGAACAACAGTATCCCTCCTGAGCTTTCAGAGATGAACTCTGAACCCGTCAATGCACTCCTTGCAGGAACTTTGACTCAAGAAGAAAAACAATTGAAACTCATTTCCTTACTCTCTCAGACTTCAAATACTTAACATGAAATCATACATACATAGCATAAAAGCAAATGTACTACAGAAAGAGTAAAACAACCATGAGCATAACATTCAACATGTATACACAGAAAGCATTAGAACACCATGAGTCTGAATCAAAGCTTCATATATTTATCTTAGAACTTATGTACATGGGTTCTTCTACACAGATCCCTACTTCTTCTCTTCTCTATTCTCTATGCTCAAGTGATAATGTTACTAATGTTACAAATGATACAAGATGAGGGTGTCTATAGTCGTTTTCCCTCCAACTCCTCAAACTGTCTAATCTAGAATTTTTAAATCTACCTACTTACATTAACTGCCTATAAATGCCTTTACTCCTTACAGATGAGAGAAACTACTCAAGATCTGTTTACAATATGGAAGTACGCACTCTCTTAACTATTACATTAATGTTTCAAAACATTTCAAAAAAATGTGCGTTGGTGCTTTCCAGTTGTCTTCCATCTCCGCGCTTGCTTGCTGCTTACGATGCTCCTGCATCAAGTGGTGCTCATGATCCCACTACATACAGTTAATCATCAAAGCTATTCACATCCTCTAATCCACCACAAGGTCCTCCTCCTCCTCCTGATTCTCCTCCACATGAGTCGGTTGTAGCATCTACCAATCCTCTTTCTTCTAGTACACATGTATCTAAACCTGCATCCATGTCTGATCCTCATCCTCCTCTTGTTTCCCCTCTACATGTGTCTGAACCTATATACATGTCTGATCCTCCTCCTCTCCCTCCTCCTTCTTATGTTTCCCCTCTACATGTGTCTGAACCCATATCCACGTCTGATACTCCTCCTCCCCCTCCTCCTCCTCCTCTTTCTTCTCCTCCACATGGGTCACCATATTCTACTGACCCTCCCCCTCCTCCTCTACTTGTGTCACCATCCACCAATCGTTGTGTTTCTCCTAGTCCACATGTGTAATCATCCACTGATTCCTCTCCTCCTCCTCTTCCTCCACATGTGTCAAAATATTTCAATGCTTTGGACACTATGATGACATCTATTATTGTTCATGCACATCTTTATCATATTGATATAGAGACACTTGATAGTGCACTTTTTCCGACATTTTTTTATGAGATAGTTGTTGTTGATAGAGGCTCTACCTTTGGTAGTAGAGACACTGATGCACTTAGATCTATTGGTGGATCTAGCTAGTAGTGGTACTAATTGACATTTATGTTGATTTGTTTATATTTGATTGGAGATCTATATATCACATGTTTATTGAAGATTTTGTTGAGATGTATGTTTGACATGTATATTCATATGTATATCACTCATGTATATTATGTTTTTCATATAAAGTTGTGGTTGTTGTTTGATTTATAAAATGTAATATGAGTATGCTAATGATGAACATTGTTAATGATTTCTCTGTTTTTAATTGAACTTTGATATGTATCACTCATTTAAATTTATAGTTGCCATATAATGTTAATTTTATTTTTATGAAAACATTTAATTTGGATTGTGATTGCAAAAAGTTATAAATATTAATGTCATATAATGTTTAACTGTTGTTCACGGTGAATTGTTTGTTGTCCAACAAGATACAATATGTTGATTAAACATGTTTAGAAATAAAAATTCTTAAATGTGATGAGTGAAATGATTGTGATTTGAATATTTATGTATTTTTCATATATTATAATAATAACATTATAACATAGTTATTCACTAATAATAACGTTGATGCTTCAAAGATTACAAGACAAAGTTGTAATATATTAATATTTAATTTTTCCAAAGATTTTATTAATTTATATTTTCTAACTATTATAATATATGAAATTTATACAATTAAATTTAAAATAATAAATATAGAGAATAATAATACATTTTGATCTATACACTTTCGAGGAAATGGTTTCACATTTTTACAAAAACCTTATGAATCTTTTATCAAAAAATAATTTCACCCAACATTTTATAATTAGTAATTTAAGAATTATTATAATTGACATAGGTTTCTATACTTTTAGATAAGCATGGACCATTAAAATTTTCCTTAATTTTGACTAGCTATAGAAAAAGGCTATTTTAGAATTTACATGTCCTTCCTATATTGACACTTATTTCAAGGAGAATGCAAAAGAATTATTAATATAAGTTTATATGATTATAAAACTAAAGGATGGAGTGGAATAGGTGAAGGCCATGATAGTTGCACTAGTTAAGGTGGGGAATTCCATCAAAGTTGGTAATGCCATGTACACCACAAGTAATGTAGATGTTGCATGGAGTTATTTTGTTGGAATTGTCCTTAGAAGTTCCATCAGTGTAAGTATATTTTTATTTTTATTTTTATTTTCTCAAACAATAAAATTTTTGAGGTTTGAATATTTTTTAATATCTTCATTTTTAGTTAAATAAAAAATGATTTAAAATAAATATTTACTATTGTATGCCACCAACTTTGTGATATCTCAATTAATTCTTAGTAATTCAAAGGTTAACGTAAACATATTTTAATACAACAAAAAATAAATATGCTATAATAAACAATTGATATGACAATGAAAATATATCAAAACCAAATCTTTTGTGTGTACATCTATTTAATGTATTTTCAATATGGTGGTTGTAAATGGTTGTTAATTTTTCATATCCAACATAATTATAAAATGAAGGAAAAAAAAAACGCAATTGTCCATTATAGATACCCATAATAAAATGATACATTCACAATATAAATATCCAAATAAATCATTTACAAATCAGTATTTGTTTCCCTCACCCTGATTATATTCCCCACTTGGCATTGCAACATTGTTGTTTTCAAAAAGATGTTTAGTTCTCGAATCATGTATAAATACGAACCACAAATCCCCATCCAACACATCTGGGTAAAAGAACACTTGGTTGCAATGTTTTGGGAAAACAAAATGTAATACCCTTATTTCCCCCAGCTTGTAAATATAATTATATTTGGATAAAGACTATGGACAGACCTGTCATAAGAAATTTGGAAATACAATGAACCTTTGTTATATATATATATATATATATATATATATATATATATATATATATATATAGATAGTGTGTGTGTGTGTGTGTGTGTGTGTGTGTATATTATTAAAATAAAAAAGAAAATTGGTGGCATAACTGTTGAAAGGAGGTAGATAAGATGGAACATGATGCATGAGAGGGGATTGTGAGGGGAACTAGTGATGGTTGAGATGAACTTGCCAAACTAGTACGCTGCTGGATATAAATTGCTTATACCCAGAACAATATTCTAGCCCATAAAATTTAATTACTAAGTAATTTGGTAGTTGGGAATTCTTACTCAAGAGTAAATGAGGAGATGGGAAGAGTTCTTGTCAGGAAACTTCTTGATATAACCCACGGAATATTGTTCGGAAAGGAAAGAAAAGTCATGAAATTCATGGGTAGAGGAAAGAATATGCACACGAATGGGTCGAGAGACCATTCTAGAGGTCACATATCGTGTGAGGCTCTCTGGTTAGGAGGATAATTGAGAAATATATGTTGTCCTGGGTATAAGGGAGCTTGGACAATGTTTTCTAATTAAGTTGATAAATGAAGATGTAGTAATTGAGTGAGAAATCACAACATGATCCCTTGCTTGGTGGATAGAAAATTGAACTATGAGGACCCTGTGGGAAAATTAGAGTAACCTTTGTCCCTTGCTATAGCTTATAAAAAAGGGGAAAAATCATCTATCTCATTTAATCATGGTCTAGCTAGGGTGTGGCCAATTGAGGAATACTCAAAGAGAAACTGTGCCTATGGTTGGGTGGAAAAGAGGACCCCTTTTAACAGTTTCCAAGTAATTTCCGATTTCAGATAAGTGTAACTCTAAGCTTCATATAGTCTTGATAGCATTGTTGTAATACGTATCTACTTTAGTTAGCTAATGGAAAAAATGTGTTATATTGCTTGAATTCTAGAATTGTGGCTCTGATGGCCTAGAGGCTTGGGAAATTTGAAGTAAGGCGTGAATGTCATATTTTGTAGATGGTGTTTGGATACATTTGTTTAGAAAGGGAGAACTGCTAGCAATGTGATTTTAACCGAATTTTGGGACATAAGACTTCGAACCCTGTGTTTGTTGGAAAATCCTCAAGAGATTTTCCAAGGACCAAATCTGCAGATGTAGAGTCAGGACAGAATCTACGGGAATACTCCAGTCCTGTTGATCCCTCAAAATTTCCTTTTTCCTGATTGTGGAATTTGAGTTTCGTAGATGAAGGGTGATTCCTTCAAACCATTTTCCCAAGAGACTAGATGTTCAAGTCCGCGGCCTTAACAAAATCCTATAAATATCTAAGAGTGTAGCCCTCGAGGCTTGCCAAATCCTCATATGACCAGGACCCTGGAACCCTACACTATGCTTAAAGGGAGCTAAGCCTTTTGAGCTTTGGGACTTCATAGGTATGAATCTCTGGGATGTTGAAACCTCACAAAATTAAAATCCTCTTGAAGATAACCTGTCGAAACAGTAACCAGACGGTTTGACCGACAACTAACGGTCTCTTATCTGTTATCATGGGATATGTCTTGTCGTTAAACCCTGACTAAATTTTTGACCATGAAGTAACGTGTGTCATAGATCTAAGAACCTTTGGGATCTTTCCTGACAAAAAAATGTGAGTTATGGTCATTTGGCATTGACCCACTCCGGGCGCAAAAGAGTTTGGAACGACCAAAATCCCTGAACACCGAAATCGTGAACCAATGTGAGTCATTGATCTACGTATCCCTTGGGACCTCTCTCAACCATTAGATCAGGTATAGTGGAAGGATAGATTAAGTGGTGAAATCCTGCCAACCATCAAATCGAGGGGAGTAATTTGGATATATAGTGATCCCTTGATCTAAGGATTCATTGGGGGGCCTTCCCGACTATTCAATCAAATAGTGGAAGGATAATGTAAGTACTTTGGTGAAGTCTTACTTTGAGAGTCTAGAACTTCATAACTATGATACTTTGGGGCTCTGAGATATTTTACATCTTGGTGCACAGGCAAAATGTCGAAGCGTCGAAGGCCGAAGTACGTGGTGAGATTTCTAGAACTTTGTAACTTTGGAACTCCGGGACTACGAGAGATGCGAGGATATAGGATGGTTTCGTTACATTCCAAAGTGCCAAAATTATTGTGTGCAGTTTCCAATATCAGTGGGACTGGGCATGTATGCCATGAGGATGTGGCGTGGTGGAACCCCTTTCCCCCTTGTCAAGCTTAAGATACGTGTTAATAATGAGTAAATCTTAGCCATCAAATCCAAGGGTGGATAAAATATTCACCATATACTCTAGAGTGGGAAGAGTCCTTCGGACCTCAAAACTCTGGGGAAGTTTGTAGACCTTTATAAGAATATCGAAGGAGCCGAAGGCCTATTACCCATGAAGTCCCATGAGATATTACCCTACAACTGCCCCTCCAGTGGCCATGTCATCACTATAGGATGATGACAGAGGTCATGTCATTCCATGAAGGATTGTACAAATGAGGTGGATCCATGTGGCCTTTAACCAACGATACCCCGAGAAGTTTAGGGGTTCTTAACTTTTGACTCAAATCTCAGTTTTGGACTAGTTTCTAGTCATTGTAAATCTCTCAGAGAGAAGAAGGCGATGGTGCCCTTATTCGAGGGACTCGGAGAATTTGTAGGAAAATGTAAAAAAATATATCCCATCCCTTGAAAGGATACTTAGGGGGTTGGGTGTGTGACATATTGGTATCAGAGTGGGCAAAAAAACTTGGCCTTCTTGGGCTCATGAAAGAGCAGAACAAAATTTAATAGAAAATATTTAAGGGTAGGGCACTCTATTGTACCCAACTGTAAGAGACTATTTGATCTTTAATACTGAAAAGAGTGAGACATTATATTATTTGCATGTTCTGAATCTAAACACCATATTTTTGTTATATGTGGCATAATGAAGATAATTTTACCTTACAAATTTTTTTTTTGCATGTGTTGTTCATAAAATTTGAGAACAATTGACTAACAGAAAATGTTTGTATCAACACTTAAACAGTCAATGGATAGCAAGGAAAATTACAATGTAAAGAATGGTGACACACCATGAGTTGGGGGAAATCTCCCACAATAGATAACGAGGTGGTGGAAACCCCTCTATATTTAGTTGAAACTGTAAGAAGCCTTATGGAATAATTACAAAGATTTAAGGAATTCAATGAGAGACCCACGAGAGAACAAGAAAAGAAAATTGACATAAATGTAGTCCTGTTGAAAATACTATCAGACATAGAAAGGAAACTACAACATGCAATGATGGCTAGTAATGTGGATAGACATAATACTAAGAGAACCCAAAGTCCACCTGAGATACAAAATAATGGTCATGAAAATACCAACACAAGAAGAAGCACCTCAAATAAGGCTCAACATGCAGCCAAAAGGCATGCTAACATCAAGGATTGAACTGAAGAATCCTCTAGTGAGGGACTAACAACTCCAAGGAATTGTATAGCAGTGAGACTAGTTTACATTCTTAGAGGAGAAGAAAGAGGAGGAAACATTCCAGGAGCCATGACCCTGAAGAGTTTAAGAAATACAAACCACCCACTTTCGATGGAGAGATTAAGAAGTGGGAAGAAGTAGAATCTTGACTACTTGGCCTAAATAAGTACTTCATAGTCCATGACTACTCCGAGAACTTGAAGGCTCGAATAGCCATCTTTAATTTGAATTGAAAGGCCTCCATATGGTGGGAGGACCTTAGAAATGTGAAGGGAATTCATGAGAAGGAGTTTCCATGGAAACAATTTGAAAATTATTTTAAGAAAAAGTATATATCTAAAAGGTACTATGATGAAAGGACTAAGGATTTCTATGAACTCAAACTTGGAAAACTCACCATTGATGAATATGTCAACACATTCCTTGATTTTTTGAGGTGTGTTCCTTACATCAAGGATGAAAAGACGAAGATGTAGTGATTCATTAGCAGACTTCCTCAATCTTATCGAGATAGGATTGAGTTTGATGAACCCAAGACTCTAGAAGACACCATTATGAAGGAAAGGTATTGCTATGAGAAATTCAAGCACAGGGTAGATCCTCATAAGGATTGGGAAAAGGAAAGAAAATTGGGATTCAAGAAGAAGGGGTTTAAAACTTCAAGGTTTAGGAACCATAGGAAAGGCACTAAGATGAGCCTCCCTAAAAAAAGTGTGTATCAATAGAACTTTCCATCTCCAAGTGGAAATAAACCCTTGGGATCAGTCCTAGGAAAGATTGATGATAAAAGGACAGGACCATTGAAATGTTGAGGATGAAGAGAAGAATTTTTTTTGAGGGACTTCCCCCATAGGAAGCAAGACAATAAGAGCGTCTACAACATCCAGGAATCTACCACAGTCAATGATGTGTCTAGGATCAGGCCACAAATTCATGCATCCATGGATAACCGACAAGTTTATCACCAAGATTCAGTAGTGGATATGGAAGGTACGATTTCCAACCATCTTGTTTCTGTTTTAATTGACCCTAGTTATAATCTGAGTTATGTTTCCCCTCAAACTATTGAGAGATGTAAATTGCAACAAGTAAAACATGCTAAATCATGGCTCGTGCAACTAGCCACTGGAACAAAAAGAAAGGTGACAGAGGTCATACCATCATGCCAATTCATTTTGAATGGATTTCCCACCCAAGCAAATTTAAACATACTCCCTTTAGGATCTTATGATCAGTTGATTGGCAGGGATTGGTTGGCTTCCCATAAATCCAAGTTGGACTGTTATAATAAAAAATTGGAGTGTGAATATGAGGAAAGGGGGAAAAGAACACTACAAGGAATTCAAAATCCTATCTCAGTGAGACAAATACCATCCCTTTAATTGAAGAAGTATTGCATAAAAGAATGTCCTTTGTATGCAATACAAGTGTTGAACTCTGTTGAGGAAAATAAACCAAGCCTAGAGGACCATCCTATATTAAGAGAGTATAAATATGTGTTTCCAGAAGAGGTAGCGGGTCTACCTCCAAGAAGAGATATTGATTTTGCAATAGAACATATACCTGAAGCGGTGCCAATGTCTAGAGAACCTTATAGAATGAGTACACCAGAGATACTTGAGCTCAAACTACAACTAAAGGAGATGTTGGACAAAGGTTACATCCGGCCTAGTGTGTCCCCTTGGAGAGCACTAGATTTGTTTGTGAAGAAGAAGGATGGCACACTCAAGTTGTGCATAGAATATAGACAACTCAACAAGATGAACATTAAGAATAAGTATCCCTTACCTAGAATTGATGACGTGTTTGACCAATTAAGGGGTACTACAATTTTCTCCAAGATCAACTTGAGGTATGGATACCATCAAGTTCAAATTAAGGATGAAGACATCCATAAAACAACCTTTGGGATGATATATGGGCACTATGAATTTGTGGTGGTGCCATTTGGGCTTACCAACGCACCAACCACCTTTATGAGCCTGATGAATAATGTACTCAACATATTCTTGGAAAGATTTGCGTTGTTCTTCATATATGATATCTTAATCTATTCTAAGAGCAGAGAGGAGCATTAAGAACACCTTAAGTTAGTGCTTCATGTGTTGAGAGATAAAAAGATCTATGAAAAGTTTAGTAAGTGTGATCTTTTCCAAAACCAAGTCCATTATTTAGGCCATGTCATCATTGAGAAAGGAATGGCAATTGACCCTGACAAGAACAAAGCCATCGCGGATTGTCCTACACCAAAGGATGTCTATGATATCAGATATTTTATGGGTCTAGAAGGATATTATATAAGGTTCGTAAAGGGGTTTTCCAAGATTGGTTCCCAATCACCTCCCTATAGAAAAAGGGAGTTAAATTTGTTTGGACCACAAAATGTGAAGAAAGTTTTCACCAATTAAAACAACTTTTAACCAATGCACCAGTGATGAAAATTGCAGACCCAAACAAGGACTTCCTGGTATGTGCAAATGCACACAAAGAGGGACTCAGAGGATTCCTCATGCAACAAGGATATGTAATATGTTATGAATCCAAAAAATTGAATGCACATAAAATCAATTATGTGACACATGACCTAGAATTGGCTGCCATAGTACATGCTTTAAAAATGTGGAGGAATTACCTCCTAGGAAGAATATTCATACTTATGGCATACCATAGTGGATTAGATACTTGTTCGACCAACCCAAACTTAATGCTAGACATGCTAGGTGGATGGATCTCCTTAGTGAATTGGATTTCGAAATCAAACATATTAAGGAAATGGAATGTTGGCATGTTTTACAGACATTGTACGCTTGTCATTGATGGCAAGTACAGCAGCAAAGATGGCAGCAAACGTGAAAAGGATTGTAGGGAGGTCATTGATGACAAGATCAGAGTAAGCATCGATGAAAAACAAGAACAAAGTAAGCTCAAGAGTAATTAGCGCAGAGTCGATCGCAGTGCCTAAGCTCGAGAGGAGAAGCGTCAGTGATTGTTGGATCCCATTTAAATTCCCGAAAGAAGGAGGACCATCAGATCTAATTGTAGACAAGAAGAACGTGCTGAAGAGGAGGAAAGATCTCAGGAGTCAGATCTAAGCATAAGTTCTGATCATCGTTGGATCAGGGAGAACCTGCACATTCATTAAAGTGCAAGGAGAAGCGGGTATACAAAATATCGAAAGAAGGAGGACCGTCCATCTATAGGTAGGACACGTGGACACAGATCAACATTTCGCTGACTGGAAAGTCAAACGTATGAAATGCTCAAGCCTTTCACCTCTCGAACTCGCGATATGAAAAATCACGAAATAATCTCAACCGTTAGATCGAGGCCAAATATGGACCGTTGATCAGGCACAACAAAGGCTCGTGGAGTTGTGAAGTCTTGATAAAATCTTGACCATTGATCCAAGAGGGACATGTGGTAGAAGATTAGAGCATGTCAAAGACTCCATTTCGAGGTTTCGCGAATCGTGACTTGGAGAGGCAAGAAACAATACCACAGGAATGCCGAAATCGTGAAATGCGAAATCGCAAAATGATCTGAGCCGTTAGATCAAAGGTTGATTGGGACCGTTGATCCCACGCCATTTCAGAGTTTCACAGATCGGTAGTTGGAAGCGTCAAGAACATTCACCACAGGAATACCTAAATCGCGAAATGATCTGAGCCGTTGGTTCAAAGAGATCATGGACCATTGATCCAACCCCCTTTGATGTATTGGAGACTGGGATTTTGGTTACTGGGATATGGAGAAGTCAGAGACTCTCAACATCAGGAGTCTCGAAATGCCAAAAAATGAAATCTTGAAAAGCACTTTATGAACAAGCGCTTGGTCATGGTCATGGTCATATAGAGGAAGGAGCTAGCGCAGAAAAGCTCTGTTTTGAAGTTTTAGAGATTGTGACATGGACTAGCGAGACACTTGACCACAGGAAAGCTGAAATGATGAAATATGAAATAAAGGCAAGCTTATGAAGATCATTCAATGGTGCAGATGAAACTAAAGGAGATCAAAGGGATACTATTACACGACACAGTGAACCTGCCAAAAACCAGTGATGAGTTCTACCAGAGGACTCAAAGACACTTCGAGGTGATTGACAGAGGAGGTGAAGAGTCTCAAGAGATCAACCAGTAGAACAAAGATTGTTCGTTGAGGAAACTAACAAGTGGATGAGCATTGAAGTTTGTCACTAAAGCAGAAAGTATAAGCTCGAATATGCTAGAGAAGACGAAGAGTCTCGACTGCCAGAGAGGCTGAGGAATCTCAGCATGACATCCAGTGATGTTGAACGTGTGGGAAAACCGCCAGAAAAGTTGAAGGGTTACCATAATGATCAGACAGAGCACTCAAGATGTGGAAGAGATTAACGCAGTGTGAGAAGGCAGAGGCATGGTGTATATTGCATGCACAAGGTGTACAGAAGCTATAAGTAAACAAGACAGAGAAGTGATGAGGGGGTTGTTGCTAAGGTGAAGTAATGCATGCATGAAGAAGTAAAAGGTGTGGTGCAACAACTGAAATGGACAGGAAACAAAAGGTGCATTGAATGGGAATGGCACACAGAGGAGAAAAGGCAGAAGAATAGAATGGGCAGCGGATGCATGCAGGAAGACAGTGAGGAAGACTGAGTAGTAAAATCTTGCAGAACAATAATGAGACTAGTAAGTTGTTATTGAACACTATATCACTGTAATAGGTTTCAGTATTTCATGTTCATAATCTAGGGTGGAAGGGAGGTGCTAGGGAAGACTGGTGTCCTCAGAGGTTCAAGTGGGTGCTTGAACACAGGGAGTAGTAGCTTCCTTCTAGTTGGTGCTAGAGAAACCAGGGAGTAGGTACTTCCTTCTAGTTGGTGCTAGAGAAACCAGGGAGTTGGTGCTTCCTTCTAGTGGGTGCTAGAGAAAATGGAGAGTTGGTGCTCTCAGCAAGTTGCAGCTTGCAAAACTAGAGGTTGTAGCCTCACAATGAGTTGGTGCTCATATGTATGATAATGTAAAGAATGTAAATAATACTTATCATATAAAGAAGAAGAGGTTTTTACCCTGTATGGGTTTCCTCGGGAAATATTTGTCTCTATGTTTCTCATATATGTGACTGATGTTGAATGTGCCATTGTTTATTTCCCTGCATTATTGTGATCATCATTGAGTGCCTTGTAAATATTTTAAAAGAAGCATAATTGCTTAAGAACGGTAACAACTGATTCACCCCCCCTCTCAGTTGTCCAATAATTGGTATCAGAGCTAGCCCCTTTTATATAAAGGTAGATCCTAGAGCTTAAACATGTCAAGCCATGAAGGAAATTCAACCAACAAGGCCCCTCTATTCAATGGAACAAACTTTGCCTTCTGGAAAGTTAGAATGAGAACCTACATAATGGCTTTAGGTGCAGATGTCTGGG
>ML782394.1:937578-954976 GCA_009831015.1 Picea engelmannii | reverse complement strand
TGAAGTGGTGTTCACGTCCAAGGACTGCAAGATAAAATCTGTAACCTCAGGACAAGTGGTGGCCAAAGGCATAAGGACAGAAAATAATGTATATGTGCTGAAAGAAAATAGAGAAGAATGTCATCTAAGAAAACATGATGAAATCTGGTTATGGCATAGGAGACTTGGACTTCTAAACTTTGACCACTTAATCAAACTCAAAAACCTTGAGGCAGTAAAATTTCTTCCGAGAATATCAAAGCCCCGAGATTCAATGTGTAAACCCTGCCAAGTAGGGAAGCAAAACAAGACACAGTTTAAGTCCAAGAGATTTACTTCAACAGAGAAACCACTCCAACTAGTTCATATGGATTTATGTGGACCATCAAGATAGGAAGGCACAGGGAAATAAAACTACTTCATGTTGATTATCGATGATTACTCCAGACTTACTTGGGTTTCCTTTCTCAAAGAAAAAGTTGAAGCATTTGAGAAGTTTAAAATATTTAAGGCTTTAACAGAGACTCAAACAGGAAAGAGGTTAAAGGCAGTAAGATCAGATCAGGGAGGAGCGTTTATGTCAAGAGACTTCAAGGAATTCTATGATGAGCATGGGATCAAGAGAGAATACACAATCCCAAGAACTCCACAACAAAATGGAGTTGTTGAGAGGAAAAACAAAACAGTGCAGGAAATGGCCAGGTCGATGATGAATGAGAAGAACATTGGTCAAACCTACTGGGTAGAAGAAATACACACAGCAGTCCATGTTCTTAACAATGCCCGCCTCAGACCACAAAGTGACAAGAGACCTTATCAATTATGGTTTGGAAGACTTTCCTCAATCAAACACTTTAGATTCTTTGGGAGTAAATGCTACATAAATAATAATGATGAGAACCTCAGCAAATATGATGGCAGGGATGATGAAGGTATCTTCTTAGGGTATGCTACAAAAAGTAAATGATATAGATGTTATAATAAGAGGCTGCATAAAATGGTTGATTGTATTGATGTAAAAATTGATGAAGGAATCCCAACAAGAGAGGTGTACAGTAATGAGTCTTCTACAGAAGACACAGCTAAAGCTGAAGATGAACAGGTCCAAGAATAAGAAAATGAAGACTCTGAATCAGATGAAGACTCAGACACTCAGACAGACTCAAATCAATAGTCAACTACAAATTCCTCCTCCATAATCATTCAAAAGAATCATCCTGCAAGTCAGATAATTGGAGAAAAATACAAAGGTGTACAAACTAGGAGAAAGCTAATCAAAAACACTGAACAATATCATATAGCTTTCATATCCATGCTGGAACCCAAGAATTTTAATGAATCTAGCAAAGATGACCACTGGGTTAAAGCAATGAATGAAGAACTTGATCAGATTGAGAAAAACAATACATGGGAGATGGTTCAAAGACCTGAAGGTAAAAATGACATTGGCTTCAAATGGATCTTTAAGAATAAGTTGAATGAGAAAGGGCAAGTTATCAGGAACAAAGAAAGGTTAGTCTATAAAGGCTATGATCAGATAGAAGGACTGGATTTTGATGAAACATTTGCACCCGTAGCAAGATTAGAAGCTATAAAAATGTTTCTTGCCTATGCTTGTCATAAAATGTTTAAAGTCTATCAAAAGGATGTCAAGTCAACTTTTCTAAATGGATATTTAAGTGAAGAAGTCTATATGGAACAACCAGAGGGTTTCAAACTGTCTGATAACCCTGACTTAGTATGCAAGCTGAAGAAAGCTTTATATGGGTTAAAAAAATCCTGTCGAGCCTGGTATCACAGACTGGATACGTATCTCAAAGACAAAGGGTTCAAGAGAGGAACAACTGACATCAATCTGTATATTAAAATAGAGGATAATAATTTTCTCATCGTATTGGTCTATGTAGATGACATCATCTTTGGATGTAATAAGGATTCATTGGTACAATGGTTTGCTTCTACCATGGAGTCTGAATTTGAAATGTCTATGATAGGAGAACTATCATTTTTTCTTGGTCTGCAATTTACTCAGAGGTCCGAAGGGATGTTCATTTCTCAAGAAAAATATCTAAGAGAAATGCTAAAAAGGTTTCAAATGGAATATTTTAAACCTGTGGGTACACCTGTGGTAACTAGATGTAAATTAAGCAAGGATGATGATTCACCTGATGTTGATCAAAGCTCATATCGATCAATGATAGGCAGCCTACTGTACATCACAACATCTCGCCCATACATAATGCATGTTGTAGGAATGGTAGGAAGATATTAGGTTGCACCTAAACAAAGTCATTTACAAGCTGTCAAAAGGATATTCAGGTATTTAAAAGAAACAATGACTTATGGTATATGGTATCCCAGAAATCATAATTTTCAGTTAACTACTTATTCAGATGCAGATTGGGCAAACTGTGTTGATGAGAGAAAAAGCACCAGTGGAGGAGAATTCTTCCTGGGTGACTCTTTAGTAGCATGTCTTAGTAAAAAGAAAGGTTCCATTTCGTTATCAACCACAGAGGTAGAGTACATTGCTGCTGCTACCTGTTGCACTCAGGTATTATGGATGATTCAGACACTTGCAGATTTGGAGGTAAAATACACTGCACCGATCCCAATTCATTGTGATAACACTAGTGCCATCAATGTGTCTAAAAATCCTATCTTCCACTCCAAGACCAAGCATATTCCCATAAAATATAATTTTCTGAGAGAGCAGGTCACCAATCAGATTGTTCAGGTCCATTACATTCCCACTACAGAACAAATTGCAGACATCTTTACTAAACCCCTAGCCAAGACACCTTTTGAATATCTCAGACAGAAGTTGGGTGTCATCCTGTCTCACATCTAAGAGAATCCATCCTGTTAGGGGGAGTCTTGTATTGGTTGCATATCTGATACCTCCTAGAATTAATGCAACAGCTCAGGGGGAGCATGTTTTCTTTGACATTCATGTCAAAGGGGGAGAAAAGAACAGGCGTGCCTTTGTTGCCATCAATGCCAAAGGGGGAGATTGTTGGCATGTTTTACAGACATTGTAGGATTTTCATTGATGGCAAGTACAGTAGCAAAGATGGCAACAAACGTGCAAAGGATTGTAGGGAGGTCATTGATGACAAGATCAAAGTAAGAATCGATGAAAAACAAGAACAAAGTAAGCTCAGGAGTAATTAGCGCAGAGTCGATCGCAGTGCCTAAGCTCGAGAGGAGAAGCGTCAGTGATCATTGGAACCCATTTAAATTCCCGAAAGAAGGAGGACCGTCAAATCTGATTGTAGACAAGAAGAACGCTCAGAAGAGGAGGATAGATCTCAGGCATCAGATCTGAGCATAAGCTCCGACCATCGTTGGATCAGGGAGACCCTACACATTTATTAAAGTGCAAGGAGAAGCGGGTATACAAAATATCGAAAGAAGGAGGACCATCCATCTACGGGCAGGACATGTGGACACAGATCAACATTTCACTGACTAGAAAGTCAAAGGTATGAAATGCTCCAGCCTTTAACCTCTCGAACTCGCGATATGCGAAATCGCGAAATAATCTCAATCGTTAGATCGAGGCCAAATATGGACTGTTGATCAGGCACAATGAAGGCTCATGGAGTTGCAAAGTATCTATAAAATATTGACCATTGATCCAAGAGGGACGCATGGAAGAAGATCAGAGCATGTCAAAGGCTCCATTTCAGGGTTTCATGAATCGCGACTTGGAGAGGCAAGAAAAAATACCACAGGAATGCCAAAATCGTGAAATGATATGAGCTGTCAGATCAAGGGTTGATTGGGACCGTTGATCCCACGCCATTTTAGAGTTTCACGGATTGGTAGTTGGAAGCCTCAAGAACATTCACCACAGGAATGCTGAAATCGTGAAATGATATGAGTCATTGGTTCGAAGAGATCGTGGACCATTGATCCGACCCCCTTCGATGTATTGGAGACCGGGATTTTGGTTACCAGGAGATGGAGAAGTCATAGACACTCAACATCAGGAGTCCCGAAATGCTGAAAAATGAAATCTCGAAAAGCACTGTATGAACAAGCACTTGGTCATGGCCATGGTCATATAGAGGAAGGAGCTAGTGCAGAAAAGCTCCATTTCAGAGTTTTAGAGATCGCGACATGGACTGGCGAGACACTTGGCCACATGAAAGCCGAAATGATGAAATACAAAATAAAGGAAAGCTTATGAAGATCATTCAACGGTGCAGATGAAACTGAAGGAGATCGGAGGGCTACTGTTGCACGACACATTGAACCTTCCAGAAACCAGTGATGAGTTCTACCAAAGGACTCAAAGACACTTCAAGGTGATTAACAGAGGAGGTGAAGAGTCTCAAGAGATCAGCTAGTAAAACAAAGACTGTTCATGGAGGTGACTGACAAGTGGATGAGTGTTGAAGTTTTTAACTGAAGCATAAAGTATAAGCTCAACTATGCTAGAGAAGACGAGGAGTATCGACTGCCAGAGAGGCTGAGGAATCTCAGCATGACATCCAGTGATGTTGAACGCATGGGCAAACTGCCAAAAAATTTGAAGGGTTACCATGATGATCAGACAAAGCACTCAAGATGTGGAAGAGATTAATGCAGTGTGAGCAGGAAGAGGCATGGTGTACAATGCATGCACAAGGTGTACAGAATCTATAAGTACATGGGACAGAGAAGTGATGAGGGGGTTGTTGTTGAGGTGAAGTAATGCATGGGTGAAGAAGTAAAATGTGTGGTGCAGTAGCTGAAATGGATAGGAAACAAAAGGTGCATTGAATGGGAATGGCACACAGAGGACAAAAGGTAGAAGAATAGAATGGGCAGTGGATGCATGCAGGAAGACAGTGAGGAAGACTGAGTAGAAAAATCTTGCAGAAGAGTGATGAGACTAGTAAGTTGTTATTGAACACTATATCACTGTAATAGGTTTCAGTATTTCATGTTCATAATCTAGCGTGGAAGGGAGGTTCTAGGGAGGAATGGTGTCCTTAGAGGTTCAAGTGGGTGCTTGAACACAGGGAGTAGTAGCTTCCTTCTAGTTGGTGCTAGAGAAACCAAGGAGTAGGTGCTTCCTTCTAGTTGGTGCTAGAGAAACCAGGGAGTAGGTGCTTCCTTCTAGTTGGTGCTAGAGAAACCAGGGAGTTGGTGCTTCCTTCTAGTGGGTGCTAGAGAAAACAAAGATTTGGTGCTCTCAGCAAGTTGCAGCTTGCAAAAATAGAGGTTGTAGCCTCACAATGAGTTGGTGCTCACATGTATGATAATGTAAAGAATGTAAATAATACTTATCATATAAAGAAGAAGAGGTTTTTACCTTGGATGGGTTTCCTCGGGAAATATTTGTCTATGTGTTTCTCATATATGTCACTGATGCTGAATGTGCCATTGTTTATTTCCCTGCATTATTGTGATCATCATTGAGTGCCTTGTAAAGATTTTAAAAGAAGCATAATTGTTTAAGCACGGTAACAACTGATTCACCCCCCCTCTTAGTTGTCCAACAAGGAAAACATAGTGGTTGATTCCCTCACTTTAAGTATGAAGTTGATTCATTTGGCAACTGTAAGTACCTGTGAATCAAACATCAAGGGGAGAGTTAAAAGTGCATAGGAAGCAGATGAGTTTTTCAAAACTATGAAATCATACTTAGAGAAAGAGCCCACAGGGATAAAGTATGAGGGCTATCAAATGTTGAATGATGACCTACTAACTTACAAAGGTAGTTTGTATATCCCAAAGTATGACAACTTGAAGAGGTTCATACTAGATGAGATACCTAAAATACCATACATGGGTCACCCTGGTTATCATAAAATGATCACAACCACCAAGAAACTATTTTATTGGCCGAGAATTAAGAAATACATAGATGACTACTTGGCCAAGTGCTTAGAATGTCAGCAAGTTAAGGTGAAACACATGAATCCAGCAGGGTTTTTGAATCCCCTACCAATCCCAGTATAGAAATGGGAAACCATCTCCATGGATTTTATCACCAGACTGCCTAAATAAACTAATCAGAATGATGCTATTATGGTAGTTGTGGACAAGATGAGCAAGTCAAATCACTTTATCCCCATAAATTCAACTTGCAAGGTGATATATATTGCCAATATTTTCATGAAATAAATACTTAGACTGCATGGCATGCCTAAGGAAATCATATCAGACAGAGATACAAAATTTACTTCAAACTTTTGGAAATCTCATTTTTCTAGTTTTGAAACTAAATTGCTATTTAATACAGCTTATCACCCTCAAACTGATGGAAAACTAGAAAGGGTAAACCAAGTGCTAGAGGACATGTTAAGGATGCATGTGATGCATCATCCCAATAAGTGATAAAACTGTCTACCACTGGTAGAGTTCGCTTATAACAATGAATATCAAGAATCCTTGAAGATGAGTCCCTTTGACGCTCTCTATGGTAGGAAATGCAACATTCCAAATGGATAGAATAACCCAATGGACAAAATAACACTTGGGAGAGACCTATTAAAAGAAATAGAAAAACAAGTAGTTCGAATAAGACATAATATGAATGTGGCTCAAGACCGACAAAAGAGATATGTAGACAAAAATAAGACTCCTAAGGAGTTCAAAGTAGGGGATCATGTGTATCTCCGGATTAGACCCATAAGAAGTTCCTTGAGAATGGGAACTTGTGCCAAGATGGCCTCTTGGTTTTGTGGACCCTTTGAAATTTTAGACAGAGTGGGAACTGTAACATATATACTATCACTTCCTCCCACAGTGAAAGAACACAATGTTTTCCATGTTTCAATGTTGAATAAATATGTACATGATTCTAATCATATAATTGACTAGTCTGTGATCCAGGTGGAACCAAAGGAAAAATTCCTACCAGAACCCTAATGCATACTAGACATGAAGGACATTCCACTCAAGAATAGAACCATTGCATAGGTCAAGGTGTAATAGAAACACTTTGGTCCAGATGAAGCTACATGGGAATTGGAGGATGCCATGAAACAAGCATACCTGTTTTTGTTCACTGTTGTACATAAAGACCACAACGATAGGTAGAACACTGAGGATGATGTTCCTTTAAGGGGGATGGGATTGTAATACCCTTGTTTTCCCCAGCTTGTAAGTATAATTGTATTTGGATAAATACTATGGACAGACCCGTCATGAGAAATTTGGAAAGACAATGAAGCGTTTTTATTAAAGGTATTGTGTGTGTGTGTGTATGTGTGTGTGTATTATGTTATTAAAATAAAAATGGAAAATTGTTGCATAAATTTTGAAAGGATATGGCTAGTATGGATCATGATGCATGAGAGGGGATAGTGAGGGGAACCAATGATGTTTGAGATGACCTTTCCAAACCAATACATTATTGGATATAAATTGCTTAGACCTAGAATAGTATTCTAGCCCAAAAAATTTAATTACTAGTCAAGATGGTAGTTAGGAAGTATTCCTCAAGAGTAAATGAGGATATGGGAAGAGTACCCATCGGGAAAATTCATGATATGACCCACAAAATCTTGTTGGGAAAGGAAAGAAAAGTTAGGAAAATAGTGGGTAGAGGGAAGACGATGCAAACAAATGGGTCGAGAGACCATTCTAGAGGAAACACATCGTGCAAGGTTCTCTGGTTAGGAGGAGAAATAAGAAATATATGTTTTCATGGGTATAGAGGAGATTGGGAAATGTTTTCTAATCAAGCGGATAAATGAAGATGCATTGATTAAGTGAGCATTCACAATAGGCTCCCTTGCTTGGTGGATAGAAAACTAAACTGCCAGGACCTTGTGGGAAAAGGAGAGTAAACTTTGTCCCTTGTTGAAACTGAGAAAAAAGGGAAAACTTCATCTATCTCATTGCATCATGGTCTAGCTAAGGGGTTTCCAAATGAGGAATACTCAAAGAGAAACTATGCCTATGGTTGGGTGGAAAGGGGCACCCCTTTCAGTAGTTTCCAACTAGTTTCCAATTTCAAATAAGTGTGAATATGAGCTTCATAAAGAATTGAATTATTTGTTGTAATATGTATCTTCTTGAGTTAGCTAATGGAAAAATTTGTTATATTTTTTGAATGCTAGAATTGTGGCTTTGATGGCCTAGCTTCCTGGAAAATTTGAAGTAAGGCATGAATGCCATATTTTGTAGATGGTGTTTTACTACCTTTGTTTAGAAAGAGAAAACTGCTAGCAATGGGATTTTAACCATATTTGGGGACATAAGACTTCGACCCCTATATTGGTTGGAAAATCCTCAAGGGATTTCCCAAGCACCAAATCCACATATGTAGAGTCAGTACAAACTCTATGGGAATACTTCAGTCCTATTGATCCCTCGAAATTACCTTTTTCCTGATTGTGGAATTTTAGTTTTGTAGATGAAGGGTTCTTCCTTCAAATCATTTTCCCGAGTCATCGTGGATTCAATTCCACGGCCTTAAGCAAATCCTGGAAAGGTTTAAGAGTGTATCCCTCAACACTTGTCAAAGCCCCATATGACTAGGACCTTGGAACCTTGCACTACACTCAAAGGGATATAATCCTTCTGATATTGAGAACTTCAGAGGTCTGGAGCTTTGAGATGTTGAATCCTCACAACATTCAAATCCTATTGACGTTAACCTGTTGAAATGGTAACTAGACGGTTTGACCGACAACTGGCGGTCACTTACCTTTTATCATGGGATTTGTCATGTCATTAAAACCTAACCAATTTTTTGGTCACGAAGTAACACGAGCCATAGATCTAAGAACGTTTAGTATCTTTCCTTACCATCAAATTAAATTTACAGTCATTCGACATTGACTCACTCCAGGCACGACAAAGTTTGGAACGGTCAGAACCCCTGAATGATGAAATCATGAACCAACATGAGCCGTTGATCTAGGGATCCCTTGAGACCTCTCTCAATTGTTAGATCAAGTATAGTGTAAGGATAGATTAAGTGGCGAAATCCTGCCAACCGTTAGATCAAGCAGAGGAATTCAAAGACATAGTGAGACGTTGATCTAAGGATTTGTTGGGGGGCCTTCCAAACCGTTCGATCAATTAGTGGAAGGACAACATAAGTACTTTGGAAAAGTATTACTTTGGCAGTTCAGAACTTCGAAACTCAGATACTTCAGGGTTCTGGGAGATTGGAAATGTTTTTGTACAGTCCAAACATCGAAGCATCAAAGGCTGAAGTATGTGGCGAGAGTTCTAGAACTTCAAAACACCAAAATCCAAGACTCTGGGAGATGCGAGGATATAGGATGGTGTGTTAAGTTCCAAAGTGAAAAAATTCCTATGTGTGGTGTCCAACCTTGGTGGGATATGGCATGTATGCCATAATGATGTGGCATTGTGGGATTGGTAATGAAGTAAGTGTGGGACCCCTTTCCCCCTTGTCAAGTTTAAGATACATTTTAAGCACGGGTCAATCTTATCCATCAGATGTAAGGGTGGATATAATATTCACCATAGATTCTGGAGTGGAAATATTCCTCTGAACTTCAAAACTCTAGAGACATTTGTAGACCTATATAAGAATATCCAAGGGGTTGAAGGCCTGTTACCCACGAAGTCCTTAGAGATATTCCCCTACAACTGCCCCTCCAGTGGCCATGTCATTGCTAGAGGATGATGACTAAGGTTGTGTTAGTGCAATGTAGGATGGCATGAATGAGGTGGAGCCACATGTCGTTTAACCAATGTTATCCCGAGAATTTCAAGGAGCCATAACTTTTGAATCAAATCTCGGGTTTGGATGAGTTTGTATTCATTGGAAAGCTCTCAAAGAGAAGAAGGAAATGGTTCCCTTATTCGAGGGACTCAAAGAAGTTGTAGGAAAGTGGAAAAATTTATACCCCATCCCTTAAAAGGCTACTTAGGGGGTCAGGTGTGTGAAACAAAAGGCTCCTTACTTTCAACCAACATTTTTTTAGATTTAATACATATTAGTCCACTATCATGATATTCCTTTGCATTTATCCAGTTGAAGGTATACCACCACTTGCAACAAAAAATAGAACATTGAAATGATGGGAAGTTGTTATACATTATTTTGGTCACCCTCGTGATGTGTCTACAAGCATGTATTCATCTTCTCAAAAGGATCTTTCCCATGAGAAAAGAAACTAGTTTCTTGCTCTATAAGGCTTGTTTTTAGAAGGACATCGCAGGCTAGTAGTATTATATAGTGTGGAAATGCCTGATTTCCATCGGCTGCTCTAAACCTATCTTGCGAGGTGTCTGCAAGCTGATATATAGACAAGGTGCAGAGGCATTCTAAAACTGAGAAAAAGGAATAAGTTCACGAAATTTCTATAAGTAATCTTCTAGAATATGAGGTGGCATATATGTGGTTGAGATCCTACCTACCTCTCTAATTTGGTGGGATCATCTTGATCTCTTTAACCATCTCTCTTTCTCCTATATAATGATGGATTTCTCATGGAAAAGGTTAAGCATTAAGTAAGAAAGAGAAACTAAGGAATGATTAAGGTTGAATAGGCTGTGAATTGTGTGAGGTACTCTACATAAGATGCTTGAGGGCTTCATCTCATTCCATCAAGTTATTGTGGATCATTTTCATGTGAGCTTGGAGCAAGTGTGTGTTGGAGCAAAGGGCCACCGAAAGGGAACTTAGCGACATCAAGGTTTTTTGGTTGTATCTTCCACTTTATCTTCATATAATACAGTGGCATGTTTATTTCCCATAAAATAATTCTCATTTTATTACATGATTCCTTGATCATATGTATAAGTCTTCATTGAATATACTATTATTGCTTTCACTTTGGTTGGTTTGTGTTTCATTGCAGAGGCAATAGCACGAGAGCACCGGAGTGAAGCAGGGACAACAAAGACATAAGGAAGTGATATTCAAACGTATGTTACTCATCCTTTCTTTGATGGTAGATTCAATTTTTAGAGCTTAGGGAAAGTGCCATGTCCTGTCTTGTTTTGTTCTAGATCAAGGTGGATCTAGAGAGATTAGTTTATGTCTGCATTTACCGATATATCCAATAAAACAATTGGCGAATCCGTTGGGAATACGATCTATTTTTTATTTTTTGTTGTCCATTTTCCCTTAGCCTATCTTTTTTCATTCTGTTTCAATCTCTGAGTCTGTAAGGGCTCAATCTAGACTCTCTGGCCCTAAAAGTTTCCTAAATTTCTTTACTCTCTTTCCAATTTTATTTTGTTTACAGACATTTCTGCACTGCACCCTCTATGTCACCTATGGAAACTTTAGATTGTCACACCCTGACTATTTAGGCCAGTGCGAACTTTTCTCACCCGACCCATTGCTAGCCTATAGAAACTGGTGATTTCCACACTGTAACCTACTGTTGGCCTACGACGGTGTCTGTAATTTTTTTTGGATTGGGTCTTGATTGTCTTTTGATGCCCAGGTTTGTCTTGATCATCGAAGGGAAATTTTGAGGTCAGTATTTGATTGATTACTGAATTTAGAACTTGCTTTTTGACTGGTTTTCAAAGATTGTGAACCCTTCATTATCAATTTGTAAGTTTTTTTATTCTTGATTTTTATCAACAAGGATATAATCTTTGATCATAGATCTGGGTGCTTGATTGATTAAAAGTCTTTCGTCTAAGTGAAGTTTTGGATTATTTTACATTTTTTGGATTGCTTGTTGATTTGAAATTTTTTTCTTGTTTTCATTTGGTAAACACTTTCTTGTCATCTTTGTTTTTTATCTTCATTGAAAGTTTGATTTGGGTTTCTATTGAGTGTATCTATTTTCTTTGATTACATTTATTTCTTTAGTATATCTCATATCTGGTTCTGAAAAGGAAAATTAAAGTCATTCATTCTTTTTAAGTAATCGTTCATAAAAAATATTTGCATTCAAAACTGAAAGAGAACAAATTGAGAAATTTCATTGCTTATGATTGTTTGGAATTGTATTTCATTCAAGAAAAGAAATTATATTTCATAGATTTCCTGTTTCCGGAAAGATATATTCTCCCTATTGTAGATATAATTCATTGAACGAAAGATTGCATCATTCATGTATATTTTCATATTATTGGGTCAAGGTCTCTCACAACATTGGTTTCATCTCCATCTCCCTCTTGAGTAAACAACAACCTCTAAAAAAAATTGTATAATTTAAAAAATTTAATTAGTAACTTTTATTTTCTACGGATATTTTACACCAACATTAGTTAGGATAGTGCTTTGGGATAGGCTGTGAGACACACTCTCCAAAGCACAAAACACACAATAGCATCTTGTGATAGGGAGTGCTCAAATCCATTTGCAACATTTTGTCCTGGGAAGCCCTTCTCACACAAGGGTCAAACCTGAGGTTGCATTGAGACAGGTAGATTTACTCACCCTTCTTTGTTGGTATTGGTGCAAAGATTACACGTGCTATGGGGGTCACTTGAAGGTATTCCCACAATGATGAGTGGAAGCCTCTTTAGTTGATTTTGGGCTAGTACCCTACCTTTGCGCATGGATCGGACTATCGATTGTTTCCTGGAGGTGAAAGTCTTCACGGTACCTGGAATCGACATTGGACAGACTCACTCGAGCTCCTTGGAGGGTATACCCACGATTATGTGTGGGAGCTTGCACCATGGTGTAAGTCCGTTAAGCAGGTCGTCAACGTAAATTTTCCACCCACTCTATCCTAGCCCCTTCTTGTCTTGACTTCGTGACATTGTATTGCATCACCAACTAGTGAGTTTGAAATAAGAAGGTTTGTTTGCTTGGTTTGATACCTAGATTTTATTAGCGATTGTTGTTTTCTTTCGTAGTTCGCCATAGATTTTTTGTGTAAAATATTTGGCTCGGCCAACATCGACCCTCCACGTCATTCACGTAGCTTCCAGGGACTTCCTCCCAAAAATATGGAGGATTACCTCCCTATACCCCCTCAGTCACCGGAGGGATCTCCTACACAAAGCGAGGTCCAGGACATTGTAACCTCACAAGAGGAAGGTTCTGCCTCTTTAGAAAGTTTTTGTATTGTTTATGATTCTCTAGAGGATTTCCGCATTCCTCCTGGATATGAGAGACATATTCTCCAGCTAAATTCATCCAGAAAACTTGTTGTTGACACTTCTAGAATACCGGCTGGACCCCATTCAGGCCCTGGAGTCGGGAGTCCTCTTTGGAATACCGATATATTTATATGCCCACCTCACATGGTGTGAGACCTTTACGGATCAAGAGCAAGTGTTGATATACCTGTCATATCACAAATACCCAAAGTGTCTGCTACCTACACGGTGCCGCCCAACCACTTTTCTGGTGCAACCAGCTATATCACCGTCATTATAGACACACAGTATATTGGTCCTAGCTCGACGTTTTCTCTCCAGATGGCCCATTCTACTATTTTCCTACATGTTTCGACTATTCCTACTGGGAATGTGGTAGTTAACCAAGATCCCATTGGCACACCACTCTCGTCTAGACCTATCCCGTCACCCCCTCCTAGGTATCATGATTTGAACCCTTCCACTTCTATCCATACCCAGGTTCCATCCGGAGTTTCTGGACTTTTTGTTCCACCTGGGTACATTGTTGCTACCAATTTTGTTCCTACACCTTCCCAGGTCTTCTATGGAGGGTCTTATCCACATTTTCTCAGGGGATGTGGCCCTAGTGGCTCCAATCCAATTGGAAGCACCTATCCTCCGTTCACTTCTAGTTACCAGATTTCCATTGGGGGGGAATTTAACGTTGGTGGGTATCCTCCACTTGGAGGACAACCTAAGGTTGGACTCTATAACCCACTGTATGGACAAAACACATCTATATCACTAGCCCACCTTTGGAATCTCCTTTCCCAAGGAAATCCACAATCATCTGGGGGGAAACAACCTCAAAGAAACCCTTTTATACCCCCTCACTTGGGCCAGCCATATCCGGGTTCTATTGGTTCAACCTAGGGTCCACACGTTCAGTCTAGTGTCCCTTTTCAAGGGAACATTTCCAACCAACCCAAACCTACGGGCTACATGCCTCCACATCCTCGGTCGAATCTATCAGGACATTCCACACACATGCATACTGCTTATGGTCCTACTGGCATACCGATGGGACTTCCTCCCAAAAGTCACCAGTACCCTCAAGTAAATAGATAGCTTCCTTTTCTAGCCACTTTTGATATACCCAACTTGTCTAGAATCTTGAATGATCCTATCTTACATTCTCCCCATTAGCCCGTCATACCAGCCAAGCTACCATTCGACATTCCCAAATTCGATGGTAAACCGGGAGAAGACCCAAACAACCATGTCATGAATTTTCACCTTTCGTTCTCTTCCAACTCTTTGACAGACGACTCCATTTAGTTACGTCTCTTTCAACGAACTCTCACGGGTTCAGCTCCAAAGTGGTATATAGAATTATCACGAGGTTTCTTTAATGAATTCAACACCCTTTCCATGGATTTTCTCACACATTACCAATTGCCTATCTGTTACGGCACAGGAACCGATATTTTGAGTTCCTTTAAGCAATATTCAGCCACTCATATTTCCGATCACATCCATGAGTGGAGATGAAGATGACGTTTGGTCAAAATCAACCTTCTTGATCAGTTATTGGCTGAACGGTTCACTAAATCATTTGTGAATGAAATCTCCTGTGATATTTCCATGGGTGGAATTTTCACTGAAGAGAAGGTGATTAGTCGCGCTCAGTACCTAGATCTCGTTTATTCACAAACAAGCACTCTTTACGAATTTCTCCCTGATGCTCCTCTCCCTTCTACCACCGCTACATCAACAACCCCAGCAACTTCTCATATTGTTGATGGTGTGATTGGCACCTTCCATGCTGACGCTAAATCCACATCGGCCACTCACACCAATCCCAAATAACCTACTTCTAATGTTCAAAGTGCTCCGACTCCTACTCCTTCGACTGACAAAACTTCTGAGGTTAACTCTGTTCAATCCACCCCTGCCGAAAAAAATAAGTCTAAAAAAGGAAAGGGTAATAATAAGGAGGATATAAATAAAAATCTGTAATCTGATAAACCCAAGACCCAGTCTACTTATGATAAGGATAAGTGTAAACCTTGATATTCTTGCCTTATCTGTGGTGATGATCACTACACGAAAGACTATCCAAGACGCGATGAGGTCACTAAGTTCCTTCAAGGAACCAAAAGACCTCCCACACCTGTCATTTTGTCACAACCTTTCCCTTCTCAACAATAGGCTCAGTTGGTCATTCATGACCAACCCTCTCCTTCCACCACTTCATATGTCCTTTTGTGTACTGGTAATTCTACCAAGAACGAAGTTTCCATCACCACTCAAGCCAAATATTACTCTCCTTCAAAGGAGAAAGTTGACGATTTACCAACTTCATTGGTTCAACCACCTCCTTTAACTTCACCTCCCAACGATCCTCTTCATTGTGAATGAACGGGTCCCGATACTATTCTCTGCCCTCCTCCAAAGGGCGTTGTTCGAAAGTCTTCCTTCAATCCTCATGCACATGCTTCTCAAAACTACAGTGTTGTAGAAGATCTTGTGTAAGCACCCTCTGCAATGTTAGCTCTCAAAGTCCTTCAAAGTTGTCCTCCTCAAGGGAAGGCACTGTTAAAGGCCATCGGTGGAATTGATCCTACAGATACGAATTTGATAATCTTTGACTTCGAAGATCACATTCCAAGGCTACCTCCTTAATTAGCATTTTAGATTCAAGTTGTTGTCGAGAACAAGAACATCTGTAGAACCATTATTGACGAGGAAGCCTCGATGTGCGTCATGTCTATTTCTTGTTGGAAATCCATTGGCTCTTTCCCCCTCGCCGAATCACACAATACACTTAAGGATTTCAATGGTTCTGGTTTTAAGCCCTATGGTGTTCTTACCTCATTGTCTATTACGTTGGAAGGAAAATCGGTCAATGTAGAGGTCGAGGTCGAGGTCTTTGATGCAACTCTTGACTATAACCTCTTACTTGGTCATAGATGGATTGATTCCATGTGTGCCATTGTGTCAACCCTTTTCCATGTATTACGTTTCCCACATCAAGGAAAAGTTGTTACGGTTGACAAACTGGCCTTTTTCAACTATGATTATCATACTAGCAACGTGCAATTGATCTCAAAGACACATCCTGGGTATGATAATGTCAGTGTGGGTCTCCTGAAAGATTCCACTTTAACGGGTACCTTCCCAATACCACCACCCGATGTTCCACCTCCTTTTGTCGCCTCGATCAACATGATTTCCACCTCCGTATGTGAAGCCCCCATGTCTTAGGACCCGTGGATAGTACCCGATCCTGGTGATTATATTCTCTATGGCGAGAAAATGCCTTTAAGTCTGATTGAATTCGTTTATCAAGCCATTCAATTGGAAACCCCTTCTACTCCCTCTCTTGGTGATTCATCTCCCGATCTGTTTCACATCATCTTTCCTATGGATGAGATGATCATTTTGGTTATGTCTATGGAAGACACCCCATGGGACGATGGACATCATCATTCCATCCTCTTCCTAGAGAAACACACCATCAAGAGTTACCAACAGATTTCGACTCTGTCGACCGTTGTTGTCATTTCCTCGGTCCCCGAGGCAACACACGATGTGCTTTATGAAGGGAACCTAAGTAACATTTCACCCACCCATTGTTCCTCTTGACATATATTTAAACCTAAAGTTGTCGAAAATGTTCACATTCACTAGTACATTTGGGTCAAATTCTGATGGCACGTTCGACGCAATTGCCACTTTATATTGTCGGGAGAATGATAAACAACGGACCCCCTCAAACGTCGTTTGACATGACGTCTCTTTTTCGACGACATAGATTTCGTCGTTATTGGGACGTCTTGGAGGTGGCAAGACCAACATCTTGAACATGGCAAGAGAGACGTCTGGAACGTGGTAAGAGAGACGTCTAAAACATGGCAAGACCGAAGTCTTGAACGTGGCAAGAGAGACATCTAGAACGTGGCAAGAGAGGCATCTAAAACGTGGCATGACCGACGTCTTGAACGTGGCAAGAGAGACATATGAAACGTGGCAAGAGAGACGTTTAAAACGTGGCAAGACCGGCGTCTTGAACGTGGCAAGAGAGACATCTGAAACGTGGCAAGAGAGATGTCTGGAACGTGGAAAGAGAGGCATCTAAAACGTGGCAAGACCGACGTCTTGAACGTGGCAAGAGAGACGTCTTGAACGTGGCAAGACTGACGTCTTGAAGGTGGCAAGATAGACATCTAGAACATGGGAAGAGAGACGTTAAGACGTATCATCTCCGACGTGGTTGCTATGGGAGCGACACTCCAAGATGTCGCAATAGAGACTATGTTGTAGATATTTAAAAAAAAAATACAATATCAATACTAAGAGGGACATGTACATTAACCTTTGCTAAGATACTAGCCATATCAATATTTAAATCTATATCATCGGTCTTAGGCAAGGTTGGTTGAGGAGGAGGACT
>ML782394.1:912483-925743 GCA_009831015.1 Picea engelmannii | reverse complement strand
AGAGTATTCCATACTACCCTAGCGAAAATGTCCTAACAAAGAGTATGAACAAGGTATTTTCATCCATACTCACAAAATATGTGACTTGAAGAGATTAGACTACAATAATTGACTTGATGTTATTCTCTCGGAATATAGGACAAAATGGAAGAAATGATAAATGTAAAAACCTTTGACAAATAAGCAATAATGTAGATAGAAAACTAGGTGTTATCCTTGAAAATAGAAGTAACATAGAGGATATAGACAACAAAATATTTTTAAAAATGATTGGAAGAATTGGAGAGACTAGAGAAGAACATGCTTTGTGAAATATTTAAATGAGAAATGATCAATATTATGGTGAAAAGTTATGATGAAAACAAGATCAAGAAGTAAGATTTTGAAGATGGCATGTTGAATGACACTGAACCCATTCAGCTCTAATTTTTTCTGACATTCTTCCCCACAGACTTATACTGAAACAAATATCTATTTTTTGTTCGCCGAGAAGTCCCGCAAACCCTTTTTCAAGCGTTGTTATTATAGCAAACTTGTCGCAACATCCGTCAAATACAACATATTTATAGATTTTGTAACGTCGTAATTCCGACGTAAAAAAGTCCTAAGTGACCATTGGTATTTTGATTTGGTGAACATACTAAGGTGACCGTTGGAGGGGAAAACCTAGTTTCCAAAACGTCACAATTGCGACATATATCTTCACAAACGTGGCAAGAGAGACGTTCCAGTGCAAAACATGGCAAGAGAGACGTTCTAGTGGAAAACGTGGCAAGAGTGACGTTAACGTGGCAAGAGAGACGTTAACGTGGCAAGAGAGACGTCAACGTGGCAACACCGACGTTATCGGGCAACATGATTTTTTTTTTTTTTAAATTTCCTCTATTTTGCGACAATATGGACAATTTTGTCCATAATGTCGCAAATAAAACGTAGGAATTTTTACAATATGTACTAGTGATTGGAGCCTCATGTTCCGATGATGAAATCATCACTTATAAAGCTATTGTTCAAGAATTTCGTGACGTTTTTTCTTGGAGTTAAGAAGAGATGTCAGGTATTGACCCCGATATCATTGTGCATGAAATTAAAACCTAGCCGGACGCTAAACCCATTCGGAAGAGACTTTGCCCAGTCCACCCTCATAAAGGCGTCGATATCAAGCTCGAAGTTGAAAAAATTCTTAAATCTGGCTTTATCTATCATGTGGCTTTAACCGATTGGGTATCCAGTCTAGTTCCGGTCAATAAAAACAAGGCATGATCCATGTATGTGTCGATTATAGGGATATTAATAAATCTTGTCCTAAGGACAATTATCCAACCCCCTTCGCTGACCAGATTGTCGACAATTGAACCAAGAGTGAAATATTCTCTTTAATGGACGGTTTCTCCGGCTATAATCAGATTATTATTTTTTTGCAAATCAACACAAGACCACTTTCATCTATCCTTGGGGTATCTTTTCCTACCAGAAACTGCCTTTCGGTTTAAAGAACATTGGCGCAACTTTTCAACGTGCAATATTTTATGCTTTTCATGATATCAAGCACATCGTACAACTGTATCTCGATGATCTATCAGCCCATTCCATGCGTCGTCAAGATCACCCGACCCATCTCTGAGCCATTTTCATTCGCTGTCGTTACTATCGTATCTGTTTAAACCCACACAAATGTGTTTTTTTTTGTGGAGTCCGGCCGACTTCTGGGTTTTATTGTGTCACTTCACAGAATTAGGGTGGACCCTTTTAAGTTTGAGGCTATCATTAATCTACCTCCTCCTTCTACGCTTCGCCAGCTCCAAAGTTTGCAAAGGAAGGAAAACTTTTTTCTTCGATTCATCCCCAATTACGATGAGTTAACGTTAGGATTTACTCGACTATTGAAGAAGGGTTACGAGTTCGTATAGGACGAAAATTCTAACAAATCCTTCGAATCTTTGAAACTTACCCTAACCTGTACACCACTGCTTTTCCCACCCGATTATAGTTGAGACTATTTCCTCTACCTTGCTGTTGCGACTCTACCATTTCCATGGTTTTAGTCCAAGAAGATGATTTGCACGAAGAACAAGTCATTTATTATTTGAGTTAGAGTCTCATGACTACCGAAGCCAAATACCTACATGTGGAAAAACTGGCCTTGGCAATTGTTCAAGCTATCCAACGTTTCTGTCACTATATCCTATTACAGGACCACTGTCATTTCGATTACAACCCTATGCAGCATATCCTTACGCACCAATTACTAGGAGGAAAGTACTCCAAATGGATTGTGATTCTCCAGGAGTTTGACCTAGAGTTTGAACATGCTAAGTCTAAGAAATCATTGGTTTTCATCGAGCTGATATGTGACCTTCCCTCCATTGAGACAGAAAATGTGGTAGAGGATTCCTTGCTTGATGAATCCTTTTTTCTGATCAGTTCTGATGACACTTGGTATGGAGATATTATCATCTACCTCCAAACTCAAACTTTCTGGCCCAAAATTTCTAGCACAGACTGTCGTCGTATACGGTATCAAGCCCGTCAATACATAATTCTCAGTGACACTCTTTATCTCCGTGGTGTTGACTCTATTTTTCGACGATGTCTCACCTATGATGAGGCTGAGAAATCTTTGAATGACTTCCACTTTGGAGCATGTGGTGGTAATATGTCTGGGTATGTCACTTCCCAAAATATCTTACGAGCAGAGTATTTCTGGCCTTCTCTGTTTAAAAATTGTATTACTACTATCGAGAAGTGTCATTCTTCTCAAACATATAATAATAAATTAAGATCTCATCCCGCTCCTTTACACCTTGTAGTTTTCGTTGGTCCTTTCACAAAATGGGGCATTGACTTCATGACATGTAAACCTCACTCAGTCGGGGGGAATGTATACATCATCGTAGTCATGGATTATTTCACTAAATGGGCCGAGGCGATGCCTACATTCGATAACACCAGAAAAACTGCAACACTTTTCATATTCAATCATATCATCACTCGATTTGGAATCCCGCAAGCTATTGTTACTGATCACAGTAGCCATTTTCAAAATTTCATGATGTCTGAGCTTACTAAAAATTTGGGTCTTCATCATGAAAACTCAACCCCTTATTACCCACAGGCCAATGTCTAGGTTGAAGTGATAAACAAAGTTCTTATCACTATGCTTCGACGGATAATAGGAATTCACAAGACAAGTTGGCACACACTGTTGTTTTCATCATTATGGGCCTATTGGACATCCGTAAAGTCTACCATGGGGTTTACACCTTTCCAATTAGTGTATGGTATTGAAGTTGTCCTGCTAATTGAATGTGAGATACCAATTTTGAAGCTAGTCGTTGAAATTCTTCCCAATAGCTCTGTCGAAGAGGAACGTCTATTGTACCTGATGCAATTAGATGAAACCCGTCGTGATGCCACCCTGGTCATTGAAGCTCATAAAAAATGTGTCAAGGCCCAATATGAAAAGCATGTCAAGCCACGTGTTTTATCTGAAGGTGATCTAGTTCTCCTCTATGAACAAGATCGTGATTTACTAGGGGCCGAAAAATTCGAGGCTATGTGGCAAGGTCCTTATATTGTCAAACAAGTGTTGGAGAAGGGAGCTTATGAGTTAGTGGATTATGATGGCATTACTTTGAGTGAGCCTAGGAATGGGCTTTACTTAAATAATTACTATGATTAGGCCATCTTTGCATGATTGCTTGTATTTTTATTGTATCATACTATTGTGTGCTACTTTTATGTGCATTTTTGTTATTTGGTTTCGACCCCCAACTACTTGCCTTGCGTTGTGCTTGGTTTCTAGATGTCGGTGCCTTCTATACCATACATTGGATTTGTCGATGGAACTAGTCGTAGTACTCAAAAATTAGCATCTGCTGCTTGGGAAATATATGCACCTATGAACGAGTTAATCAGTCTACACGATGTCTGCCTCAATCGTGCAACTAACAATATCGCATAATATAGTGTAGTCATCGAATTTTTGACCGACGCTATTTCACTTCGAATACGTCACCTTGTTGTATGGTTTGATTCACAATTAGTGGTACTACAGTTAAGTAATGTCTATGCTATATGAAGTCCTACTTTGTTACAAGTATATCTACAAATTCACCTCTTGGAACGTTACTTCGATTACATTTAATATCATCATATTCCTAGATGTATAAATACATTAACAGATGAATTATCTAATTATGTGTTAGACATACATTTGAGACACATGTAAATCCAACCACAATTCACATTAAATCAAGTAAGTCAGTAGAAGCCTCATGTATATATATAACGATAAAAGTGTTTTACAAAAATGTGTTTTCGTCTGAAGACCAAAACTATCAAAATGAGAAGCACTTGGCTTCATATACAAAATAGAATCAAGGATGCTTCTCATGGTAGCACACTACTAGTTGTGCTACCCTACGAAGTAGTTGACTAAGTGAACCACAAACGCCCAAAGTATGGCGTTGATAACATCTTGAAATCTCGTCGATGGAGATGTCTTGGATATCTATTGTCAATCCCTCTAAGTTTTGTTTGACCGCCTCATAATCACCAACATCCCATCCTGCTACAATGGATGCTTCCCCTCATCTCTGAATAGGGGATGTACCCGGAGGCCGGTGTGGCCCTACATCTGCATCATCAAAAAGTTTTGATTAGTCATTGGATTGAAAGCATAAAAAACAATTTATATTTCACAATTCACAAAAACATCATAAAAACAAAATGTATTTCTTACCTAGGTCTCCGCACTGAAGGCCCTCATGTAAAACCAAGTTGGGGTCACCTCTAAAATCCAACCTGGCATATGCATAATCTTCCACCATCAGAAGTTGAGGCCTCAACTAGTCAAAAAATACATCAGTATACTTAACGATGGGGCTGACCACATGTCAGGCCATGAGGTCGCACCACCTCTTCATCCTTGGGTCTCGTGGAGCTGGTATGCCCCACTCTACCTGTAAACATAAATGGGGGACTCTCTCTAGGAATAAATACACTAAAATAGACCTGTATCCAAATTGTTTCAGGTCCCCTTTCTTGCATTTTGTAAGTTGTGTCTTCATGCTACGAAGAACTCCGTCACTCTAGCTAAAAACCCGAGGCTCCATGCACTCCACTACATATTGAAAGTATCTTTGGAGGGTCATGTGAGGATATTCACTCCCCTCCATACGTGAAATGGTAAAAAGAATAGTCCGGAGGGGTAAATCCCGGACACCCCTTATGGCAACTTTTCCCTTGAGTCTCTCTGCCTCAGGATCACAGTATTGACGAAGATACTCACTCATTGGTAGACCACCACTTTTGCCTCCTGTCAAGGTCAAATGAGATCCATGATGACATAATCCCATCAAGAAATATATATTTCCAATATATAAGGATAGTACGTTGGCACCCACATGAAACACCTGCTGGTCCACATCCCACATGTGGACTAGATATTCCAGTAACCTCAGTTGGGCCCTCATGCCCTGGATTTTAAAGAATTTCAGTAAACCACACTGTCAGAGGGAATTTACAGTGCCTGGGTAAATCAAAGCAATGAAATCATCAACTTCATGTTCCCTCTCCCTCCACTCCAACATTTTGATGATCAAAAACCTGCAATGGGACAAGAAAGGGAAATTAGCATCCTCATTTGCTGCTTTGAAAAGATTTTATTGGCTAAATGTGTATGAATAAAATTTGGTTTTCAGTCACCGCAAGTGGAGTATTACATACAGTGTGGAGTTTCCATAGGTGAACCACAAGCCACCTGTGGAAACCCATGGTTTCTGCACTTCCCGACATAGGCCACCTGTGGCGGCCCCTGTGCGCACCTACCATCCTAAATTCAACTCAAAAATCAATTTTACACCAATAAAAATGAGATTTAATCCATTGGAAAGAAAGAGGACAAGGAGATTACTGTTTTGGTGGAATCCGTTCATTGAATGGTCGCCCGTACCTCCCACAATCGACAACTAAAGTCTGAGGTAAAAATAGGGTTTCTAGGCAAGTTTTGGGCAAAATGCAAATGAAATAGTAAAAAGAGGTTTTACCTATATTTATTTCATTTTTTTACTTTTTCTATTAATATTTCATATTATTTTACGCATTTTCTCCAAAACCTAAAGGTCTAATGGTCTCGTGAGTGTTTTTTTTTCTCGCAGATGGAGGAACTAGGATCGTGAACAATGAAATACTAATATTTTTCTTGATTTGTTTTTCTATTTGTCACACGTACAAGTACTTTTTAAGGTTTTTCAGAAAACCCTCGAGCCTAGTATTTGTTCGTTCTCGTTCTCTAAAATCGATGAGAATGAAACTGAGTATACTTTTTTCATCTTTTTGTACTCATCATGTTAACACAAAAAAAAATGGAACTCATAGAGTATCCTTTAAGCTCTTTTCACACTCCAGAAAAATGAAAAGATTGTTGAGCAACCTTGTTCTTTTCACACTCATAAAAATATTTGAAGAAAATGTTTGATCAGCGATAGTTTATTACTTTTTCGATCTCATCGAACTACTTTATGAAAAAGGAACTGAGAGAGTTTTCTTTAAGTTTTTTTTAGACTCTCTAAACATGAAAACCCCCCAGTTTTCTATCTTTGGACTCGTTAAACAAACATCGAAAGACCCATATGGGATCAAACCACTCCTTCTTAGGGTTTGTTAAATAGAATCCAAGGGACTCGTCTGAAGGATGAGATTACATCAACAAGCATATGTTGTCCTCCTCAATCTTGTGTAAAAGTAAAGAGGTACTCACCAGAAATGGTGGGGGGGGAATTTGGAAAAGATATGTGTCTCAATATTTGTGTTAGTGGCAGTAATAGTCTCTCTTGAACATGACACCCCCTTCATCATTGAACCCGGGTTGGGAAATTCATTTGTCTCTCGTATGACCTTCTGCAAGTTCATATATTGGGTCGTCTTTGAGTCAATGCTGCCAAGACCATTATCATGTCGTTCATATGCTCAAGAGAAGTCCAACCTTACACAAGCCTTCTATCGATTTGGCCATCTGCAGTTATCAAGTCTTACTGTATCGGCCTTCCCTGTGTTAGTTTCAAATCATATTCACACTTTGATCTACCTAAATCTATTACTTATTCCGTGTCATTGATGGTGGATACATCAAGGCCCTCCTGTGACAAGTCTTTTCCTGTCGAATTCAACTCATCATCCAGGAATAAGACTTAGAAATCATTTAGTACCTTAGAGCCTGCATGCCTCAATGGAAGGTTTATTCACTTTCAACAGTGGATTCACATCATTGGTCCCTAATCGAGAGATTCTATCGAGAAATTATATTGAGTGTTAGACTTCATCTCATTTATTCGCATTCGATGGATTGTACTAAGGTACCTTGGGAGTCATTGACATCAATGGTGATTTCCCTCACACTTGTTAACGATTTTCATCAATGACCGGAAATCAAGTGGTTTCTACCATGTTCGACTTCAGCACCTGTAATCGCATGGATAGATTCATACTTACAGACGATGGGATTGAATACCCTGGATCTCATCATTTTGGTCCTAGTTGTAATGGAATATTTATGATTTGTATTGACCCATAGATCCACTTTGTATGTCTCGTGGCTATGTCCAAATTTAAGTTTTCTAGAGCATAGATCCATAGTGTATTCTTGGTGGCTATGTAGAATCTCGGTGACATGGATCCATAGTGTATGATTGGTGGCCATGACTGACATTCATGATTTAGATCACTTGTAGTCTAAGCATGGAAATGTCTACCTCAGAAATGGTATGATGATTATGCAGTTGCTTAATTGTTTGCAGGTTCTCGATTGGTTCACTCCTTGTTTCTAACATTAACACACGTTCTACAAAGTGTTTCGGTTGTCATAAATTTCACCCTCATACTTTGGGGGGCATTCTATTACACATTATTTTGGTCACCCTGGTGATGTATCTACAAGCATGTATTCAGCCTCTCAAAAGGATATTTCCCATGAGAAAATCAATTGGTTTCCTTCACTACAAGTCTTGTTTTTAGAAGGATGTCGCAGGCTAGTAGTATTATACAGTGCGGAAATGACTGATTTTCGTCGGCTTCTCTAAAACTAGCCTATGGGGTTTCCACAGGCTGCTATATAGATAGGGTGTGGCGACATTATAAAACTGATAAAAAGGAAGAAGTTCACGAAAGTTCTAGAAGGAATCTTCTAGAATATGAGGTGGAATCCGTGTGGTTGAGATCCTACCCGCCTCTCTGATTTGGTGGGATTATCTTGATCTCTTTAACCATCTCTCTTTCTCCTATATAATGATGGATTTCTCATGGAAAAGGTTAAGCATTAAGTAAGAAAGAGAAAGTAAGGAATGATTAAGGTTGAATAGTTTGTGAATTGTGTGAGGTACTCGACATCAGATGCTTGAGGGCTTCATCTCAGTCCATCAAGTTATTGTGGATCATATTCATGTGAGCTTGGAGAAAGTGTGTGTTGGAGAAAAGGGCCACCGAAAGGGAACTTAGTGACATCAAGGTTGTTTGGTTGTATCTTCCACTTTCTCTTAATATAATACAGTGGCATGTTTCTTTCCCATAAAATCATTCTCATTTTATTACATGATTCCTTGATTATATGTATAAGTCTTCATTGAATATACTATTATTTCTTTCACTTTGGTTGGTTTGTGTTTCATTACAGAGGCAATAGCACAAGAGCACTGGAGCGAAGTAGGGACAACAAATACATAACGAAACGATATTCAAATGTATGTTACTCATCCTTTATTTTATGGTAGATTTAATGATTAGATCTTAGGGAAAGCACCATGCCATGTCTTGTTTTTTTCTAGATCTAGGTGGATCAAGGGAGATTAGTTTATGTCCGCATTTACCGATATATCCAATAAAACAATTGGCGATTATGCTGGGGATACAATCTATTTTTTATTTTATTTTTTCCATTTTCCCTTAGCCTATCTTTTTTCATTCTGTTTCAGCCTCTAAGTCTGTAAGGGATCAATCCAAACTCTATGGCCCTGAACATTTCCTAAATTTCTTTACTCTCTTTCCAATTTTCTTGTGTTTATAGACATTTCCACACTGCACCCTATAAGTCACCTACAGAAACTTTAGATTGTCGCACCCTGACTATTTAGGCCAATGCGAAATTTTTGCACCCTACCCATTGATAGCCTGCAGAAACTGTTGATTTCCGCACTGTAACATACTGTTGGCTTACGACAGTGTCTGTAAATGTTTTTGGATTGGGTCTTGATTGTCTTTTGATGCCCAGTTTTTTCTTGATCATCTCGGGGGAAATTTTGAGGTCAGTATTTGATTGATTCTTGAATTTAAAACTTGCTTTTTGATTGGTTTTCAAAGATTGTGAACCCTTCATTATCAATTTGTAAGTTTTTTGCTTCTTGATTTTTATCAACAAGGATATAATATCTGATCGTAGATCTGGGTGCTTGATTGATTAAATTTCTTTCGTCTGAGTGAAGTTTTGGATTATTTTACATTTTTTGGATTTCTTGTTGATTTGAAAGATACTTCTTGTTTGCATTTGGTAAACACTTTCTTGTCATATTTTTTATTATCTTCATTGAAAGTTTGATTTGGGTTTCTGTTGAGTGTATCTATTTTCTTTGATTACATTTATTTTATTTAGTATACCTCAGATCTGGTTTCGGAAAGGAAAATTAAAGTCATTCATTCTTTTTAAGTAACCGTTCATAAAAAATCTTTGCGTTCAAAACTAAAAGAGAACAAATTGAGGAATTTCATTGCTTATGATTGTTTGGAATTGTAGTTCATTCAATAAAAGAAATTATATTTTGTAGCTCTCGTGTTTCCAGAAAGATATATTCTCCCTATTGTAGATAGAATTCATTGAACGAAAGATTTCATCATTCATGTCTATTTGCACATTATTGGGTCAGGGTATCTCACAACATTGGTTTCAGCTCCATCTCCCTCTTGAGTAAACAACAACCTCTAAAAGACATTGTGTAATTTAAAAATTTTCATCAGTAACTTTTATTTTCTAGGGATCTTTTACACCAACATTAGTTAGGCTAGAGCTTTGGGATTGGTTGTGAGACAAACTCTCCAAAGAACAAAACACACAATAGCATCTTGTGATAGGGAGTGTTCAAATCCATTTGCAACATTCTCTAGACGCTTTCCGCATTCCTCCTGGATATGAGAGACGTATTCTCCATCTGAATTCATCCGAAGAACATGTTGTTGACACTTTTGGAATAGTGGTCGGACCCCATTCCGGCCCTGGAGTCGGGAGTCCTCTATAGACTACCAACATATTTAGAATCCCACCTCGCACGGTGTGGGACCTTTATGGATTAGGGGCAGGTGTTGATATAACTGTCATATAAAAAATACCTGAAGTGTCTGCTACCTACACGGTGGTGCCCAACCACTTTTCTGGTGCAACCAGCCATATCACCGTCGTTCCAGACACACAATATGTTGGTCCTAGCTCGACTTTTTCTCTCCAAATGGCCCATTCTACTATGGTCATGCATGTTACGACTATTCCTACCTGGAATGTGGTGGTTAGAAAATCTCCCATTGGCACACCACTCTCTCCTAGACCTATCCTGTCACCCCCTCCTAGGTATCACTCTTTGAACCCTTCCACTACTATCCCTAGCTAGGTTACGTCTAGAGTTTATGGAATTTTTGTTCCACCTGGGTAGAATGTTGCTACCGGTTTTGTTCCTACACCTTCCCAGGTCATCTATAGAGGGTCTTATCCAACTTTTCCCAGGGGATATGGCCCTAGTGGCTCCAATCCAATTGGAAGCACTCATCCTCCATTCACTTCTGGTTATCAGATTCCCATTGGGGGGAAATATAACATTGGGGGGTATCCTCCACTTGGAGGACAAACTCAGGTTGGACTCTATAACCCACTATATGTACCTAACACATCTGGATCACTAGCCCACCTTTGGAATCTCCTTTCCCATAAAAATACACAATCATCTGGGGGGAAACAACCTCAAAGAAACCTTTTATTACCCCCTCACTCGAGCCAGCCATATCCAAGTTATTTGGGTTCCACTTGGGGTCCAGACATTCAATCTAGTGTCCCTTTTCAAGGGAACATTTCCAACCAACCCAACCCTACAGCCTACATGCCTCCACATCCTCGGTTGAATATGTCAGGACATTCCACGTACATGCAGACTTCTTATAATCCTACTAGTATATCGATGTGACTTCCTCCCCAAAGTCACCAATACCCTCAAGTGAATAGACATCTTCCTTTTCTAGCCACTTTGGATCAACCCGACTTGTCTAGAATCTTGAATGATCCTATCTTACATTCTCCCCATTGGCCCGTCATACTAGCCAAGCTACCGTCCGACATTCCCAAATTTGATGGTAAACGGGGAGAAGACCCAAACAATCATGTCATGAATTTTCACCTTTGGTGCTCGTCCAACTCTTTTATGGATGACTCCATTCGGTTACATTCCTTTCAACGAACTCTCACGGGTTCAGCTGCAAAGTGGTTTATAGCATTACCGTGAGGTTTCTTTAATAACTTCAACATCCTTGCCATGGATTTTCTCACACATTACCAATTGCCTATCTGTTATGAGACAAGAACCAATATTTTGAGTTCCTTTAAAAAATATTCAGCCACTCATATTTCCAATCACAATCATGAGTGGAGAGGAAGATGACATTTGATCAAACTCGACCTTACTGATCAGTTATTGGTTGAATGGTTCACTAAATTATTCGTGAATGAAATATCCCATGATATTTCCATGGGTGGCATTGTCACTGAAGAGCAGGCGATTAGTCGCACTCAGTAACTAGATCTCATTTATTCCCAAACGGGCACTCTTTATGACTTTCTCCCTGATGCTCCTCGCCCTTCTACCACCACTACCTCAACAATCCTAGCATGTTCTCATGCTATTGATGGTTTGATTGACACCTTCCATGCTGACACTAAATCCACGTCGGCCACTCACACCAATCCCAAATGTCCTGCTTCTAATGTTCAAAGTGCTCTGACTCCTACTCCTTCCACCGACAAAACTTCTAAGGTTAAATCTGTTCAATCCAACCCTGCTGGAAAAAATAATTCTAAAAAAGGAAAGGGTAAGAATAAGGAGGATAGAAATAACAATCCACAATCTAATAAAACCAATACCCACTCTATTAATGATAAGGATAAGCGTAAACCTTGATATCCTTGCCTTATCTGTGGTGATGATCACTACATGAAAGACTATCCAAGACGTGCTAAGGTCACTAAGTTCCTTCAAGGGACTGGAAAAACTCACACACCTTCCGTTTTGTCACAACCTTTCCCTTCTCAACAACAAGCTCATTTGGTCATTCATGACCAACCCTCTCCTTCCACCACTTCATATGTCCTTATGTGTACTGGTAATTCTACCAAGAATGATGTTTCCATCACCACTCGAGCCAAAGCATACTCTCCTTCAAAGGATAAAGCTGATGATTTACCACCTTCGTTGGTTCAACCACCTCCTTCAATTTCACCTCCCAACAGTCCTCTTCAGCTCGAACGACTGGGTCCCGATAAAGTTCTCCACCCTCCTCCAAAGGGCGTTGTTTGAAAGTCTGCCTTCAATCCTCATGCACTTCTTGCCCAAAAATACAGTATTGTAGAAGATCTTGTGCAAACACCCTTTGCGATGTCAGCTCTTGAATTCCTACAAAGTTCACCCGCTCAACGAAAGGCACTATTAAAGGCCATCAGTGGAATTGATCCTACAGATAAAAAATTGATAATATTTGACTTGGAAGATCACATTCCAAGGCTACCTCCTGAGTTACCATTTCAGATTCAATTTGTTGTCGAGAACAAGAACATTTGTAGAACCATTATTGATGAGGGCGTCTCGACGTGCATCATGTCTGTTGCTTGTTGGAAAGCCATTGGCTCTCCCCCCCTCACCGAATCAAAAAATACACTTAAGGCTTTCAATGGTTCTGGTTTTAATCCCTATGGTGTTCTTCCCTCGTTGTCTATTATGTTGGAAGGAAAATTGATCAATGTAGAGGTTGAGGTATTTGATGTGCCTCTTGACTATAACCTCTTACTTGGCCGTAGCTGGATTGATTCCATTGATGATGTCATTGTTACACATTATTTTCGTCATCCCTATGATCGTTAATGATGTAAACCTATCTATTGCCTTTAGAGGGGTCACAGTGGCCTGAGTTCCTGAAGAGAGAAGGAAGAAGAACTTTTCCTGAGAAAAGAAGTTGCATTTT
>ML782394.1:839168-907837 GCA_009831015.1 Picea engelmannii | reverse complement strand
TCACTTTGGTTGGTTTGTGTTGTTTTGATATTGACTGCACAAGAGCACTGGAGTAAAGCGGGAGCAACAAAGACTATAGGAAGCGATTATAAGGTATGTTACTTATTCTTGCCTCTTAGTAAATTCAATATTTAAAACTTAAGAAAAGCGTCCTATTCTGTCTTGTTTTGTTCTAGATCCAGGTGGATCTAGGGAGATCGGTTTGTGTCCGCACTTACGGATTTATCCATAAACAGTCATGTCAACCCTTTTTCGTGTATTACATTTCCCACATCAGGGAAAATTCGTTACGGTTGACCAACTGGCCTTTTTCAACTCCGATTCCCGTACTAGCAACGTACCATTTATCTCGAAGACACCTCCTAGGTATGAGAATGTCAGTGTGGGTCTCTTGAAATATTCCACTTTAATGGGTACCTTTCCAATACCACCACCTAATGTTCCACCTCCTTTTGTCACATCGATCAACATGATTTCCACCTTTGTCTACAGAACCCCCTCGTCTTATGACTCGTGGATAGTACCCGATCCATGTGATTATCCTTGCTATGGCAAGCAAATGCCTTTAAGTTCGGTTGAATCCACTTATCAAGCCATTCAATCGAAAATGCCTTCTACTCCCTCTCTTGGTGATTCATCTCCCAATCTGTTTCACGTCATATTTCCTACGAATGAGATGATCATGTTAGTTATGTCTATGGAAGACACCCCATGGGATGATGGACATCATCATTCCATCCTCTTCCTAGATAAACACACCATCGAGAGTTACGAATGGATTTTGACTCCGTCGAATGTTTTTGGCATTTCCTCGGTCCCCGAGTCAACACACGATGTGCTTTATGAAGGGAACCTGAGTAACATTTCACCCATTGTTCCTTTTGACATATCTATTAAACTTAGAGTTGTCGAAAATGTTTACATTGGATTTGCATGTTCCGATGATGAAATCATCACATATAAATCTATTTTACAATAATTGCATGACGTTTTCACTTGGAGTTACGAAGAGATGTCAAGTATTGACCCTGATATCGTTGTGCATGAAATTAATACCTACCTAGATGCTAAACCCGTTCGATAGAGACTTCACCCAGTCCACCCTCGTAAAGCCACCACTATCAATATCGAAGTCGAAAAACTTCTTAAATCCGGCTTTATCTATCCCATGGCTTTAACCGATTGGGTATCCAGTCTAGTTCCGGTCAATAAAAAACAAGGCACGATCCATGTATGTGTCGATTATAGGGATATTAATAAAGCTTGTCCTAAGGACAATTATCCAACCCCCTTCATTGATCAAATCGCCAACGATTGTGCTGGGAGTGAAATCTTCTCTTTAATGAACAATTTCTCTAGCTATAATTAGATTAATATTTTTCCCGTGGATCAACACAAGACCGCTTTCATCTGTCCTTTGGGTACCTTTGCCTACTGGAAACTGTCTTTCAGTTTAAAGAACATTGGCATGACTTTTCAACACACTATGTCTTATGCTTTTCATGATATCAATCACATCGTACAACTGTATCTCGATGATCTACTGGCCCATTACATGCACTATCAAGATCACCTGACCCATCTCCGAGCCATTTTCATTCGCTGTTGTTACTATCGTATCTGTTTAAACCCACAAAAATGTGTTTTTTGTGTGGAGTCCGACCAAATTCTGGGCTTTATTGTGTCACTTCATGAAATTAGGGTAGACCCTTTGAAGGTTGAGGCTATCCTTAATCTACCTCCTCCTTCTACCCTTCGCCTACTCCAAAGTTTGCAAGGGAAGGAAAATTTTTTGCGTCGATTAATCCCTAATTACACTGAATTAACGTTAGGATTTACTCGACTATTGAAGAAGGGTTACGATTTCGTATGGGATGAAACTGCCAACAAAGCCTTCGAAGCTTTGAAACTTTCCCTAACCCATACACCACTACTTTTCCCACCCGGTTATAGTCAAGACTATTTCCTCTACCTTGTCACTGCAGACTCTACCATTGCCATGGTTTTAGTCCAAAAATATGATTTGCACGATGAACATGTCATTTATTATTTGATTCAAAGTCTCACAACTACCGAAGCCAAATACCTACATGTGGAAAAACTGGCCTTGTCAGTTGTTCAAGTTGTCCAACGTTTTTGTCACTATATCCTATTACACAGGACCACTGTCATTTCCGATTACAACCCTATGCAGCATATCCTTACGTGCCAATTACTAGGGGGACAGTACTCCAAATGGATTTTGATTCTCTAGGAGTTTGACTTAGAGTTTGAACGTGCTAAGTCTAAGAAATCATTGGTTTTCGCCGAACTGATATGTGACCTTCCCTCCACTGAGACAAAAAACGTGGCAAAGGATTCCTTGCTTGATGAATCCATTTTTCTTATCATTTTTGATGACGCTTGGTATGGATATATTATCATCTAACTCCAGACTCAAACTTTCTGGATCGAACTTTCTAGCATAGATCGTCATCATATACGGTATCAATCCCATCAATACATAATTCTTGGTGACACTCTTTATCGCTATGGTTTTGACTCTATTTTTAGACCTTGTCTCACCTATTATGAGGCTGAGAAAGATTTGAATGACTACCACTCTGGAGAATGTGGTGGTCATATGTCTGGGTATGCCACTACCCAAAAGATCTTACAAGTAGGGTACTTCTGGCCTTCTTTGTTTAAAGACTATATTACTTCTATCCAAAAGTGTCATGCTTGTCAAACATATAATAATAATATAAGATCTCATCCTGCTCCTTTACACCCTATAGTTTCTGTTGGTCCTTTCGCAAAATGGGGCATTGACTTCATGACATCATGTACATGTATCCCTACCCCTAATTTCTTAAATACATCATTTACATCTATCCCTTCCCATAATTTATTAAATTCATTGATCAATGGATGGAGTTAGACATCCATTCTCTTCACTTGTCTTCTTCCCAGGACTATAAGAGCTAACATAAGATGTTCATTCTTCATGGAAAACCATGGGGGGTTATTGTTATTGATCATTACCACTAAACAAACAAAATAGTTGGTGTTTTGGAGGGAATACAAGTTAAATCCATCCATTTATATGCTCAGTCGGAGGCTCCACATTTCATTCTTGAATTTATCAGGCCATGTATCCACTATATGATTCATAGCTATTGAATATGCTAGGATTCACATAACTCCTAGTTCAGTTTTATTTGAGGCATTCCAGCCATGAAACATGGCTAATTATTTGCAACGAAAGAGCCTTTGAATCCTTTGAATTATAAGTATGTTCCTCAATATCTTATGAGGAGGACCATGTACCTTACCCTTGTTTTTTGATTTATGGCACCTGTCATGCCCACATTATGGACACATGTCTTTGTACGCATATTTTTTTTCTACATAGAATACAATCATTTAGACATGCATGGTATGATATGTACTCAACACCCAACATTTTTAGCATTTGATTTTCCTTTGCCCAACTATCGAGCACATGATTATCACTCAGAAGTACCTTATCTTTGAGTAACATGTAATTAGTGGGATATAAAAATTTACACTATCATTAAGTATGAATAAAATCAACCCTTTTATTCCTTCATTGTGTGACAAGATTCCTTAAAAAATTACGGTACTTAATGGTTAGTTACATCAAAAGTTTTGAGAGAAACGTGTTTTACATACCATACATTTATTTCAAGTTATACAGTAGCATTGTTGTCCCTAACTAGGTATAACTTGCAAACCCCTGTACTTTACCAAATAGAGGGGTGGTGGAAGAAAATTCCAAGCTTTCGTAGAAGGTATCTATGCCATCAACGTCATCCCCTAGTTCATTTTACTAGAATTCATCTAATAGCATTCCCTATAGGGCCTAGTTATCCCGCAAGAAATCATCCCTACCAAGATCTATATCATTTCCTTTATCCGCAACATGTGAAGAACTAGTGTTACTGTCGAGGTTTTGAATTGGTGACTCAGGATGTAGTGGGAATTGAATAGGTTATTGTTTCAACCATTCTTGGTATGCTTCCTCTCTGATTTCTTTTGATTAGCATCAAGCTCACAACTTGACATCGTAGTGGGGTGCACCGGTAGATGGTGGACATGTAGCTCATCATCAGAATCCTGATTGTAAAATATTGAACATTAAATTGATAATATTACTAACACAATGCTTTTAATATGTTCAAATATTATACCAAACACTTATTAGAATAATGGATGTTTTTTCCCAATAATAAACATGAAACCAACCAATTTATATAAAAAAAATTGAATTAAGAAATACATTTACATTGGTTCCATTGAAAATCCAAAAACACAATTACTTAATCATCTTTTTCTTACACCCTACATGGTTGTCTACTTAAAAGGAATCAAATTCATGGTGTTATACCATTGACCCAGGCTAGCTGTCGAAAGATGGCATGTTATTATTGGTAGGGTAAAGAATATTTCAATTTTCATCAAACGTCTACTTGTGGTATCCTTCTCCTTATAATAACTTGCAAAATTTTGGGACCACAGGAACATATTGAGCATCTGAACTCAATCATGAATCTTGATCCTGCAAAATTCAATTAATAATTATTAAACTACACTTGTATACATAACATAATTTTAATGAGATAAATGAATTGTCAATCAAATATAGATGTACTGTAACCACCGTGATAGAAATTTATGGAGTTCCAAAGATACAAAATGTGGCGATGCTAGAATATGAAGAAATGGCCATTTTATATTATAATTTCTTTTTTTCTACATTTGAGACTAAATTGTTAACTTGGGTAGAATAGAACAATCTAACTTCAAAAATAAATTTGAATAACTTTTATAACTTGACAACACACTTTAAAAAGCATTGTTTTTTCTAGGATCCCAATGATTTCTTAAGTTCTGGAACATCCTAGTTCCAAAATCATCTCCCCCACTTGGAAATTGACCTCATCATCCTCATTGAATTCACATGCGAGGTGAACTTTGGATTCTAGGGCTGACATGGCCACTTTGTCATCCTTGGGCATGAAGTTCTCATAGTGATCTACAGCCCCCAGCGCTACCCTAGTAGATCAAGATGGCCCAACCAAAGATGGAACAACACGAGAAGAGTGGTGTTTGTGACCTCAAGGTGCCATTAGAGGGAAAGGAAAAACAATAAGAATGACAAACCAACAGATAGAGGGAATACAAGATTGCAAAAAAATATTTAGTAGAGCCAAATAGTGAATGAAAGAGCTAAAAATGAAAACATGCAGTGCCCTTAAATTCCCAACGAGCTTATCAACTCTTATTACATTCTCATGATGGACCATGATGATCGATTTCATGGGAAGAAGCTCCCAAATTCCAGGTCGATTGGGTAGGGATGTGCATTGCATAAGGTCTTTCATCAGTTAACATGATCACCATGTGAGCTCAGTATCTGCGTATAAATGATGAATTCCTCCTCTCATAATGACATTTAGACATTTTAGCTCTCAAAGTTGCAGAGGCCAACCAATATGAGAGCTCTAGAGTAACGAAGGAAGTGACATTCAGGATGATGTGAAGAGACGAGTAGGTTCCCAATACCATTGGGCTCTGCACCACACAATAGATGACCACCACCTTATCATGCATGCAAGTGGACACCACATCCGAGGATATATATGATTTATTTTAAATGCAATAAGTTCATTTAAAAAATCATATTTTATTTCATCACTTGTCATAAAAATGATAAGGAGCCTCAACCACCATTGAAAGGGTTGTTTGGAAAAGATCACTTTGCACAACTTGTAGGCATAGAAGACCCAATAGAAGAGAAGGACATCGAAGAAAAAAATCAAATTGCTAAAAATGAAGATCTACATATTGAAAATGATTAATTTGACATATTCAATACTATGAATTAGTTTTGTGTTCTTGAAGAAAATGTTAAATTTGGCTATTATTAATGAGTTACACTTGTAATGTTTAATACTTTTAGATTTTAACACACACAGAGTTGTTTCAAGATGAAACCTTTTATTAATATGTTCTTTATGACATCATTTGGTTTATTTTGTCTTTATTTTTATGTGAATCATTACTGTTGGCACAAGAGCAGACCCAGGGTTCAACGCTACAACAATGCACCAAAAAAACCCTAACTACTAGCCCTTTCGACAACACCTACGAAGCAAATGAAGTCTCACCCAAGCTAGAGGCAGGGGTGGTTGCAGGACTCAGATGTCTGCAACCTTAGCTAGGGCACAAACCTGTGGTTCTAACACTTAACAGAGCACTTAGCGGTTAATCTTCATCAATATTCAGTCTTATTATACTTCACAGATAGCACAGAGCATCGCAACATTTACTTAGATCTAAGATCTTTCAGCACTTAGTAACAGTAAAATAGATCAGATCCTGTAGATCAGCACTAAGAATATTCATACATATCAAAGATAATATTCATTCATAGCTCATAAGCACAAAGCATAAATATATCTATCTAAACACATCAAAGAACTTAGCAAAGGATGAGACAAGCACATCAAGTTGAGGCACAGAGCACAACACATAGATTTACCGTGGTTCACCCCCACCCTGGGGATACGTCCACAAAGTCTTATTATTTATTAATGTCTTCAATCGGTTACAACACAAAGCCTCCAAACCCTACTGTGCACAGGACAGAAGATCTGTGCATCTCGCTAGATCCTTCTTCCTTTCCTTACAGCACAAAGCCTTCTAGAGTCTCTCACAAGGACTTGCACTTACTTATGAAAGTCTTACACAAAATGCACAAAGCCTTACAATACTTGATCACACAGATCCAACTCTTAGCACTTTAGCCAACTTGCACTAAAAAATCACCAAGTGCACTAAGAAACAACTTCTATTACTTCTTACATTGCCTATATATTTATACATTACAAAAATGGGCCTACACATGGATGAACCCAAGGGCCGACATCCCTTCCCCATTACATTAATGCAAAACCCTAAAAGGACCCAAAAAGGGGTCTAGCTTCCATTATTTCCACTTCGCATTGTGCTCCATCTTTGACAAGCTGTCGAAGTCCCAAAAATGGTCAAATATGACCAAGTGTTCCTCAAAACTTGGTCAAGGGCCAACAGGCCCCCAACACACACCAGTGACTCGTCCCAAGTCACTCAGGTCTGGGTAACTCTTCCTGAAAGGTCTTGAGCTTGGCTTGAGTTGCTTCGAATTGTCTCTATGATACTGCTTCTTGCTCATCAAACTCCTGAAAAACCACTTCGTGGATAGGTCCTTCCAGTTGTTTCTCGACTGTAGCAACTACTTGTTCAAGTAGTGTTCCTTGGACTTCAATTTATTCAAACAATAGGTAGGCCGCCTTTTGGCTCGGCTGGCGTTTCTGGGTGACTTCCATCATTCTGTTCTGCGTGGTAAGAATGGGTTGCTGGGTAGTGCATTGTTCCTGGGATATCTTCATCCTCTTGATGGGTGACAGGAGCTTGAGTTGTGCATGTACTGTATCAGATTTCTTTTTTTGCTTCTTGGAGTTGGGACTCTAGTTTCTTCAACTCTGGGTCTTCAGATAGTTGTTCATATATCTGTGCACTTATGCTACTTAGTTGTTTACATTCTACAACAAGTGTTTTAATCCTCTCGACTTCATTTTGAGCATTCAATTCTCATTGGTCGCGCACTTCTTGCGGAGACTGTGGTATGGTTTGAAGCTCTAATTCCATGACCCTTTGTTCAATTTGTTGAATAACCTCAGCCAACTTCATCACTTGGCACTCTATGGGATCTTCGGCCTTCTGCTCTAAGCCAGTCATAGTGCGAAATTCTCTATTGACTGCTTCTTCAATTCCTATCTACTTTGTGAGCAGATTCTCTTTCTCTTTTTGGATCTTTTCCCTGTCTTCTTCAAATTTTGCTTATAGAGAATTCTTCTCTTGTTGCATGGCTCGACGTTGTTCAGTAAGTTCCTCCTATGCTTTCTTTAGGGCTTAGGTGGCCTGTGATTTTTCTTCTTGAGCACGTCGAAGGTGTACTTCAACTGTATCAGCAATCTTGTAGAGCTAAACTGATTCATCTCCCGCTTCTATTGTTCCTTCTGGCAAAGGTGTTGTAGAGTTTACTCGGCTAGACTAGAGTGCATGTTGTAATCCATGGAGTGAGATATCAATATCGCTATACATTTGTTCCTGCTTCACCTCCTGCTTCTCTATGATTTCCTTTGAAGCATCATTGACCACTGCAATAATGAAATCAAAATCATCCAGCATGAGGGTAGTTCGCATCTTGGTTACAGGGGTTCTTGGTTTCTTTCTGGAGGAAGATTTCAGAGGTGAGACCTTCCTTTTCTTCAATGAGTCTTCTTCGTCCCAAGGCGGTGTTACTTCAACTCTCTGAGTTTCTGTACCTTCTTCGTCATCACCTGCTTCATCTGGTGTAATGGAAGCTGTCCTTACAGATAGGCTATCAACATCATGGACTTCTTTAGTCTTCTTCATTGAATTTTCTTTCTTTGTCTTACTAGGCCCAGGTGTATCCTGCATAGTTCTGGGGCTGTCGATGTTGGACATTTCTGCGGGGTCTGCTAGAACAAGGAGGTCCACTAACCATTCTTTAGTGATCTCTTCCAGGTCTTCTTCTGTCATATTATAATAGGACTGAAGCTATTCTTGGTGCCCATCAGCGTGTGGGGTTAGGTATATAAAGTGGTAGTCCACGCTGAACTTTATCGGAGGTTGGAATCTCTGTAAAGTGTTCGGGTTTATGCACGGTTCGCTCTGTATGGATTCTTTCAATTGGTTATAGTACGTGTGGAAAGTGGCATTTGATTGCCATTACTTCCTCATGTCGTTCGAGTACCATAATGTACTGAACTTCACAAGTAGTGGTTCAAAGGGGTCCAGGTCCAGGGAGGTTGCGCCTTCCGGTAGCTCCCATGCAACAAAAGTGATCAGTATCAGGAGCCAACTAAAATGGAATTCATGCCCCTGATCCTGGGCTTCTCTGCAGTCAATCTCTAGTTGATTCACCAGGTACTTCGCCCAGTTCATTTGTAGTCCCTCGTCGTACTTTCCTGTGAGGTCAACTACAAAGCCAGATACTTGTGCTGGTCGATTCTCGCGTACCAACTTCCCTTTGATCAGTTGGCATGTGAGGCACACTATGCCACTTTCAATGGAATCTACCTTGTAGCCTCTCATGCCTTTATCAACATCGCCATAGGATTCTTTGATCTTCTGTGCAAGAGCGCGGTCTGCGATCTTTCCAGGATACTACTCATGGGGATCAAGGCCTTGCATGCTAATCCCCATGATCCTATTGATCAGCATCGGATTAACAGTTATGCTACGATCTAACCACAGGTATCCTCCATGGTAACTTGCTAGCAGTAGTTTTACACAAGCATTCACCTCCTGGTGTCTGTTGAAGTGCGGTACTTTCATAATGTTGAGAAAAGTAGACTGTGCAAGTTTCAACATCCATTGCTGAGTGATGAGATTTGAATTCTTGCCCTTAGTTCTCGTCAAGTACTTATATGGGGCAAGCATCCTGTAAGATTTACAGTCCCCCAGGTTGAAGTCGCAAAACTTAAACGTTGTAACTTGTCTTGATCTGCGCAGTAGGTGCGCACTCCTTTCGATAGGTATGAAGTGACTAGGGTGTATTCAAAGTCTCTAGGGACATTGTCCCTGTTAATCTCACCACTTAGAGGGGGTATGTAAGCTGGTAGGATGGATGGCACTAACTTCGTGCTGGCTATGTCGTCCTTATGTTTAGTTCTTCTTTCTGCACCGGCACGAGATGTTCTTGCTCGAGTAGTTGATGGGGAGGCTTGCACTCCTCCTGTCGATGATTCTTTGACTACGGTGGACATTCTTTTTTCCAACATGGTTCTCTTAGTCATTAACTCAAGAAGGACCTCTGTGACAGATTCTTCAAAGTCGGTGAGCTCATCAGACATATGCACTTGGGAATGATAATCGGGGTCACTATGATCTCAAAATGTTTCACTAGGATGAAAAATCTGCTTGCAATGATCACTGTAGACAATCACTACTTCTGCGGGCTTTGATTTCTCAGTTGGAAAAAGTGTTCTTCAGGCATGGCGCGGTGAGCTAAATAGGAAATTCATCAACAGTCTTCTTGCAACGGGTATGAATATTTCATGAATGTTGATCCATTCATTATGGCATGGTCCAACGATCTGGTAGTGATATTTTAATTCTTTTCTTCCCGTTCAGGGTGGAAGTTGAATAGGTATATCGGTCCAACGACTATATTTCTTCGTCATGGTGAAATGCCATATGTCATTGTTCTGGTATCCCAACGAAGCTCAATTCCTGTGATTTTTCCTTATGCGAAGTTTCCTGTGGAATATTCTGCAACTTTTCAATCTTGGCTCTCTTCTTACTTAGATTTCTATCCTTATTCCCAATGAGCTTCATCTCGGTCATCCTTTTTTCATTTTGATCTTTATCCTCTCTCAACATAGTCACTTCTCGATGTTGAGATTCTTTCTTCAGATCCAAGGGTAATACACCTTCATCATACGGATTAGGCATTTTGGTCTTCTGTGGTTCCTCTAATGCTCTTATAGCTTCAACATCCAATTCCCTGGTGTTTAATAGCTTAGATATGTTCTCTTGTTCTTCCATCAAGTAGGCAATCTTTCTAGTCATAAATTCCATGAATTCTTGCTTTTTTTGTTCTAGGGCTTCATTTTCTTCATTTCTTTGGATCTGGTCTTTTTCAATCCATATCTTGCCTAACAAAGATGGAAATGGGGCATAGTCCTCAATAAATTTAATAACTTCGAATTCTTCCTCCGTCGAAGCTCCATGGGTACTCATAGCTATCCGAGTAATCCTACCACATAGGGTTACCATTTTTCCTTTAAACAATCTTATTTTTCCTAGTGAAGGAACCATAGCAGGCCTTCCTATGGTTTCCCAAGTGCTTTCTATCATAATGTTCATCTGTTTTCCCTCATCTAGAGCACAGTCAATGTCGAAGTCTCCTATTCTTACTTCAATTTTCTCCTTTTCTTTGAAGATCTCTGACAAACTGGCATCTTTATGTTCATCCAGGGTTTCTTTCATTTTCAGCAACATAATCTCTAATTCTTTCCGGGGTTATTCTATAATCTTAGTCTCTTGATCTCCTTTAGGGTTTTCTTGATCCCTATTCATCTTTTCAAGTCTATCAATCATTCTAGGGCAATCCAATACTTCATGGTCCATAGGCTTACAATATAGGCAACTAGGGTTTCTCCCAGGGCATTCCTTAACAAAATGTCTTGGTCTTATGCAGTTGTAACAAAGAGTTAATCCTCTCTTTCTCTTTGATGATCCCTAACTTTTCTTATACTACGTGCTAGGATCATAATGGTGAACCTGCAAAAATTTCTTTCTAGGATCCTGCATCCATTGCTTAGTCCAAAAATTATTTCTATGCATAGGTATAACATATCTATCATTATTCTTATCAGATCTATTCATATTAAACACTCTTTCATCTAATAATGCCCTAGTTTTCAATCTAGGACAAAATCTACCAAGCATACCTAAATCCATACTTTAGAAACAATAATTTTCACCTCTTTTACTTCTACAGGGCATAAAGCTTCCAGATCTAAGAAATTTCAACTATTCTTACCTTTATCGGAGCACAAATCTTACAGGTCTTACTTCTTTTCTTCAATATCAACCTCTTTTCTTGCATATCTGACTTCTTTCCTTTAGATATATCCTTCCTTATTAAACATAGAGATTTTTAGATCAAGTGGATCATTGCGCACTAGGGCATAGATCCATGCACAGATCTTTTATAATTTATGGATGAATCTTTGCACAAAGATTCTTCTTCTCAGTTCCCAGCAATCACAGTTTTAGGTCCTGGCAATGGAACCATTTGTTGGCACAGGGGTAGACCCAGGTTTCAACACTACAAAAGTGCACCAACAAAACCCTAACTATCGGCCCTTTCGGCAACACCTGCGAAGCAGATGAAGTCTCACCCAAGGTAGAGGCAAGGGTGGTTGCAAGACTCAGATGTCTGCAACCTCAGTTGGGACACAAACCTATGATTCTAACACTTAACAGAGCACTTAGCAGTTAATCTTCATCAATATTCAGTTTTATTATACTTCACAGATAGCACAGAGTATCGCAACATTTACTTAGATCTAATATCTTTTAGCACTTAGTAACAGTAAAATAGATCAGATCCTGTAGATCAACACTAAGAATATTCATACATATCAGAGATAACATTCATTCATAGCTCATAAGCACAAAGCATAAATATATCTATCTAAACACATCAAAGAACTTAGCAAAGGATGAGACAAGCACATCAAGTCAAGGCACAGACCACAACAAATAGATTTACCATGGTTCATCCCCACCCTGGGGATACGTCCGCAAAGTCTTCTTCTTTATTAATGTCTTCAATCGGTTATAGCATAAAGACTCCAAACCCTACTGCGCACAGGACAGAAGATCTGTGCAGCTCGCTAGATCCTTCTTCCTTGCCTTATAGCACAAAGCCTTCTACAATCTCTCGCATGGACTTGCACTCAACTCTGCAAGTCTTACACAAAATCCACAAAGCCTTACAATAATTGATCAAACAAATCCAACTCTTAGCACTTTAGCCAACTTGCACTAAGCAATCACCAAGTGCACTAAGCAACAACTTCTACTACTTCTTACATTGCCTATCTATTTATACATTACAAAATTGGGCCTAAGCATGGGTGAACCTACAGGCCGACATCCCTTCCCCATTACATTAACCCAAAACCCTAAAAGGACCCAAAAAGGGGTCTAGCTTCCATGATTTCCGCTTCACGTTGCGCTCCATCTTTGACAAGCTGTCAAAGTCCCAAAAACGGTCAAATATGACCAAGTGTTCCTCAAAACTTGGTCAAGGGCCAACAATTACTTTAGATAAAATAACATTAAATATAGTCATATTTATACATGAAATCAATAGAAAGATATAAAAAATATAAATATGAATGTTAGTTCTCTCCATTTTTTGAATCACATTTTCACTATTAAATTTCTTTATTTGACATGACATTTTAACAAAAAAACTTCTAAAATGCATAGTTTTTTGAATTATAATTAGCTCACCCAAAGAATTTCTAGTTAATTAATCCTAGTTAGTTAGTCCAATTTACTTTGTTAATTTACTAGTAAATCCTAATGGGGAACCTACTTGAATTAATCTAATCACCTGCATCCCTAGGTCATCATTAATAAGATCTTAATTTCTTAATTAATCTAGTAGCTTACCCTCTTATTTTGATCCTTTTTTCCCTTACCCTAGGGTTTTTCAGTTTGGCCCTAAAACAGAGTGGTGACTCCAGACTCCTCTCTTCCTCTTTTAGTAGTGTGCATGTGCTTGGTGGTCGTAAATCCTTACCCTCAAGTTGCAAGTGGTAGAACAAATATGTTCATTGTCTACAAAAATTTCTATAATAGACAAAATATGTATGTAGCTTTGTCATTAAATATATGATGATTATCCTCAAACAATATATTCTGCATGACAAAGCTTCGAATAATGCTCCAGAAGAAAACTCTGAGTTGTAAGTAGAAAACCTATTTAGGCAAATTCCACAAGAGAGTATGATGTTCTTAATGATTATGAATGTTATCCTTGTTTCTAAAAAAATCTAGGCCCAAAGGTGAAAAAAAAGGAGCTGGAAAATAAAAAGGTGATAAAAACCATTTCTAAGTTAGACTTTAACACACAACACCATGAAGTCCCTAAAACAACATGTTTACATATATCAAATTGATTCAAAATTTTCTTTTAGGTTAATTAACATATAAATAAAGAGACATTAGGTCAAATATCACGATTCAAACATGTTTCCATAGATGACCAGTTTTCCCATAAACCATTATGAAGAAATATCTCCTACAAATAGGTGAGCACTCCCTCAGATTTACTTGTGATCTGAGACAACCAGTCAGATAGAAAACATAAAATATTTCCCTAGATCTATTAGATCATTCATATTTATGCTAGAATATAGAATGACATACCTGGTTTTTTATGGTTGTTCTTGTGTATTCCTTACTGATGCAGCTCCAAATATCTAGCTCCATTTCTCACAATCTGATTCCTACACACAAAGAGACAAGAAATACCAAACTAAACACTCTTCAAGAATTAGGAATTACAAAATTAATATAGATATAATTTGATCTACTCAAGGAAAGAACATATATATCACATGAAAATGCATAAACCAACATAGAAAGGGGAAAACCATGTATATTTATATTAAATAGTGGAGAAATTGTACAACAATAATTTAATTAACTTAAGTCATGATTGATATTCTCCTTGGCCCTTTCTATATCTCCTCCTTAGTCCTCACAAAAACAAGGATGACCTAATATTAAGACCAACTTTGTGGATGAACTCCTCTGAAAACCTGTAACATAATTTTACTTCCAATTCTTCCTCCCTTTTCCTTTGGAATTCCTTCTTTATATAGATTATATGACTCATTAGGAACTTCAAGTCTAGTATGAGTTCAAAGGTATGCATGGCGCGATAAAAATGCACCCGTCACTAATTTCCTTTAAATCATTGAAATAAAAGGTGATCGAGGTGGTCATGGGCTGCAATGATGCAACCCATGACCAGCTTCACGTTTCTACTTATAAAACTCATGATTGATCACACATTGTTAAGAAATCAAAGCATGACCTTCCTCAAAAGATATAAAATCTAAGGGAGAAAGATGTGTCTTAGTATGACATCCTTAATAGTTCCTCTATGTGTCCCTAGGGTGGAAAATATAGCTATAACAGATTCCCCTTAATGTGTTGGATGGATGAAACACATTATAATAACCTTGAACATTAGTTAGCATAAGGAAGGAGCTAAAGATAAAGTATCCAATGAGTATCTACAATGATATGTCACACACACAAAATAAAACCATGCATGAAATAAAACAAAGCATGGACACCAACAAAATACACTGCAGATCCATGTAATGAAATGTAATACCATGGCCTTGAAAAAGTATACAGTGGATCAATTTCATCAAAGAGATCATAGCCACGAGAAAAAAAATGTGAAGCTATGTCATGGTATACATCAGGAAGACATCGAACTCCAATGGGGGTGCCCCCATAGTATTCAAAGTAATCCTACAATAGTGATATACTTCATCATAACTTGGGAGGGGTAGCATGAATGATTCATGTACCCCTAGGTCCAAGTTATTCATCCCAACCCCAATGGTATGATTATACATCATGTGAATAGATGAGATGATGTCCAACATGGTAGAAACCATTTTATTACTAGTCATTGCGGTATACCATTAATAGACACAAGGGGGCCAACAATGATGAGAATTTATCCCAAGGTACCTATTACAATTTAGAAAGTGTGAATAGAAGATCTGATGTCGAACACTTGTAGAATCAATCAATAGGAGTTAATGCGGTAAACCCATTTTCAATCACAAGGAAGCCTACCAATGAGGGTTGCATTCTCTAAGGTACTAGTTGGTTTCTATATCCCTATCCTAGATGATGTGTTGAAGTTGATAGGAAGATATCCATTCAAGGAGGGCCTTAATGTATCTTCGATTAATCGACATGAAACATACATCAAGAGATGATGTGAATAAACAGAATCACAAGTACAAATGATAGAGATGACTGACTTGGATGGTCAACAAGACAATCGATGGTCAACTCAAGCTTAACTTCCCTTGAACATATGGCACAACATAATAATGACCTAGAATCATTGACTTCAAATTACCATTGACAAAGTGCGACAATGCATGAGGCATTGAAGAACTCTCCATAATGATTGGAAGAGTAATGAACCAGAGGAGTATATGGCTCATATTGATGGTACAACTTCTAGGTAAGTTATACCCCAATTGTAAGAAAATGACACAAAAATATGTTATGTTTAAGGGAGACACAATTGACAACTAACACTTTTGAAAATACAAATTAATGGTAAAAAAAACCCATCACTCGTTGTCTCTGAGTGTTTCCTTCATGGTATTAAGAGCGTGAAAGAGAAATAAAAGTGTGCTCGATAGTGTCTTTTTCATAGAGTTTTATGAGTCTAAAAAAGAGGTAAAAGTGTATTTGTCAGGTGTCTTTTCATGGTTTAACGAGCACGAAAAAGAGTTAAATGTGAGCTCATATAGAGAGACAAATTGTCTTAACAACATGATTCTATGTTCCAAGCATATGGAACTGACATAGGAAAAATGAAGGCATCAGGGTACTGGCAAGTGAGGTTGACTCATAACATCAATTCTCTTCATGGGTATAGGGTCACAAAACAAAGGAAAAATAATGCAAAAGGAAAGAGGTCAAGTGTGACTACAATGGATGTAAGTAGAATAAAAGAAAACAACAACGAAACAGTAGGCACCAAGATATAACAAACACATGCATATGTGATCATAAAGTAACATAAAAATATAGAAAATACCTCTGGATATGGATAGAATGTAGGTGAAGAGAGAGGAATGAGGCTCAATTTTGAGTCATGGTGAGTCTACAGGAGGGTTATGATGCCTACAAGAAATTACAACATGGGTACCAGATGGAAATCATGGTTCTAACTGTTGATATTATGGTAGATGCAGGAGGTATTTAAATCCATGTGTAACCCTGATGAGAATAGAATATTCTGGGAAGCAAGAAGAAACCCTAAAGCATTAAACTTAAACCTAAAAGACAAGTCGGCTCAAGGAAATAATCAATATTAAGTATTTAGACTCTAGAATGAGAAGTTGGCCCAGACAACTCAGGAAACAGTATAAATACAAGTAGAGAGACCTCAACTTTTACACACATATCATAATTTCAGCTGGGAAGAGGTGTGCACTGTAGAAACTGGGCAAGTGCACAAGTCTAGGGAGCAGTTGCAGCCGACAACTACCACAATCTATATTCCTGGTTTAGGCTCAGACTTTTTGTTGGTTATGGTTGGACTTTTTGATCAGTCTTGGTTATCTTTGCTTGGTGCATTAGCCTTGGTTGGATATTGTTTTTCTTTCGGAATCATTCTCTTTCAAGGTTAAGGTGCTCGGGGGTGGCTTCGTCCTATGGTTTGGTGACAATATTGTTATATTTTCCATGGTTAAACAAGCACATCAATTACTTTCTAACAGGTTATGGTCCCACGCTATCTTCAGACAATCTAACCATTGGAAGATAGATTGGGAGGATTTTCTCAGTTACGGTTGCAGTTGCAGCCAGTCTTTCCAGCATCAACGAAACCCTAACCCTCTGGTTGAGGCACATTAAGTGAAGAGATTGACCTAATTTCTAGATAGATTAGTGCACCCTATCCTAGCGCATCTCCTGGTACTCTCAGCAAGCTAAGAAGTCAAGTTTGATTTTTTGGTCAAAATCAAGGGTTGACCAAGTCAAAGCAATTATGACTTACTCTATGAAGTCAAAAAATAGGTTAGAAGGGGCTTCTAACTTCATAGCATGGAATACAAGGATTGACCTCATCCTTGCCAAAAATAAAGTTTTGGATACCATGAAAGGAAAGATCGTGGAACCACAGTTCGAAGAAGGAAAATGGAAGGAACCTTAGAACATTGCAGTTATGAAGAATTTCAAAGACAGTGACATCAATGCCATGAGTATCATAGTGGACTCTATAAAATATCACTTCATACCCTACATCTCCCATATTGACTCATCTAAGAAGATGTACGATGCCCTAACAAACCTCTTCTCAGTCAGAAACATTGGACAAGTAATGAGTTTTAAGAATGAGCTTCGTGACATGAAAATGAATGATGATGACAACATAACATCATACCTTGTGATAATCTCTCAATTAAGAGATCGACTACAAGCTATTGAAGAAATCATTTCATAGAAGGAACTTGTAAATATAGTACTCAATGGCCTTCCCAAGACATGGGATGCATTTTCCACAAGAATGAACACAAGAAAGGAGTATCCCACATTTGAAGAACTTTGGACTTGTTGTGCACAAGAAGAATCAAGGATTAGTAAAAAAGAGAAACCCCAAAAGAAATATGATGATCAATATTTCACAGCAAGGTTCCAAGTTAAAGAAAAGGAAGGAAACACATGAAGCATCAGTTGTCGAAGAAAGGGAACCTTCAAAGAAGTCCAAGCAGGATAAAACAAACTTCTTCTTCTAAGATAACGTAAAAATATTCTTCATAGTTCTTGTACATACCATGTTTACATAGTTTCTGTACATATCTTGCATATCTATTTCTTAGAATATAAGATGTTCAAAGAGAAACAATACCTATGGAAGAATAACAATATAAGGATTGATATCACGATGACTACAAGTCAAGCAATACACATGAAAAGATGAAGTGCATTGACAATCCTTGGTAACAATTCCTGTGGAAGCTATTAAAACTACAGGATAATCCAAAATTAGAATCAAACTTGAAGAAACCTAGAATAATTAAAAACAGAAAGAGTTCAACAATCAAGAGGAAATTATAAAAAGACTTGTGACACTTTGCAGAAGGAAATAAGCATGCAGGCAGAAGCCTGGACACTCCTAGATGGAGAGATCCAATTATTTAATTCCAAAAGAAGAGAATGCATTCATGCATGAAGAAAGGATTAGGAGGGATAAGATCCTAAATAATATGCTCCATTGAGTATTATGAAGTATCTATCCATGTTCCCACCAATGGTAGCAACCATGAAAAGCAACACATGTTTAGTTTGACTTTAGAAGAAGTCTTCTTTGAAAATAATCCTTAAAGTATCCCTGGTTGTCCATCCACATCCATGATCCTATGATGAAAGGAAGAAGTTGGAATCTTCAGGGCATGGAATCTATATAAAACTCCATGGACCCAAGAGGTAAACAAAAACATGAGGAAGAACATGAAGATTCCAAGAGAGAAATAAAAGCCAGAACAACCTTCATTATTTCGAGAATCACAATACTACTAGCTTGGTCTGAACTCACTAGAAGAAATCAAGAAGAAGAAATATAAGTTGTGATGAATAACAGTGTATGGAAGACTTATGAATGGATGCATTGCAAGATCCAGAACTATAGGTTCTCCCAGATGGAGGGAGAAGACTATGATGATATCTTTTTCCAGTAACCAAACATACCTCTTCTTGAGCCATTATATTCCTTGCAATATACATGGGTTGGAGTTTACATCAGATGAATGTGAGGATAGTTCTCCTCAATAGAGTAATTGAAAAATAAGCATATGTAGATCAACCTCGAGGTTTTGAGGTATACTAGAAAGAGACCCTTGTATGCATATGGAAGAAGATCTTGTATGGATTCAAACAACTTGGTGCAAAGCCTCTCATGCACAACATAAGCGTGGTGAAAACTTTCTATAACAGAGATATTGTATCATACTGGTTACTTAGAATTCCAGGATGATGGATTTCTAATCCATGACAAACTCTCATGATGACAGAAAAAGTGACACTTGGATGTGTTCTAGTTTGAGCCTTTCCATGATGTCATGAGTTAGCAGAAAACAAAAGTGTTGAATTCAACCATGATATATTATAATGATCAGAGCTATATGAAGCCTCCAGAGAAAACAAGTGTTCCAAAAAGAATGAAGTACATTGAGATCAAACATTATATTCTCCAGGATGAGGTACAAAAAAGAGAAGTGGTTCTCCAATATATCTCCATAGGTGAGCAGATAAGAAGATATTTTGGTAAAGCCTCTGTCCAAGATGAAAAATTTTACATACTCAAAAAACAAGTTGGAGATCGTGGAGACGACTTCCTTATTGAAAAGGGAAAGAGATGACTCCCAGGTTGGGATGGAGCACTGATGTGTTATTGATTTATGGACAGTCATTTTTCAGTTCGAAAAATGGTCCAGGATGAGCAGTTCCTTTTCCGTTCGAAAAGTGGTTTGAGATTTTTGACGAACAAGCATTTTCCAGTTCGAAAAATGGTCCAGATCGAACAATAATTTTCGTAATGAAAATGGTTCGATAGATTGTTTATGTACCATAGAAAATGATTCCCCTTGTGGCTAGTGTGGGAGAATAGTTTAGGACAATATTTCTTCTTGACAGTCACTCTCAGTAGTGGTTAAGAATAATGGTCTGCCTCACCGGGCAGTCATTCTTTCAATAGTCACAGTTGTGAGCAGTTTCTAAGAATGGTCTGTTTTTTAGGTTGGTGCAGGACAGTCATCTCCTTAGGAAATGGTCTGGACAGTCATTCCCTAGGGTAGACTCATTCTCTCCAGGTTGCACTTTGTTTATTTTTGAAATAATGGCCAAGTTAGGTGAATGGTCTAGGTTCAACAATCAGGGATAGGCATTCCTTAGGGCAGACTCATTCTCTCCAGGTTGCACTTTGTTTAGTGTCGGAGGAATGGCCCAGATAGGTTAATGGTCCAAGCTCAGAAATCGGGAAAATCATTCTTCTATAATTGAGAAGAATAGTATAGTAGCTCATGGATCATGTTTTACCTTTTGAGGGAAGATTCTCTTCCAAATATCACAGATGTGAGTGGAAGAATGGCTCAGATGATTCAGTTTATATGATGACATTTTTTTTCTGTGCAAGTTGATATAAGAAGATATGATTTATATGGAGACTGTGTGTCTTTGGAAAATATATGTATGCTAATGTGGTGGATGTGTTCCACCGGTTGTGACTATGTGTCACTAATTAAGTAGTTGTGTGTTACTTGGTGTGGTAGTGTACCACTGGATTGTAATTGTGTACTACTATGGATAGACACAATTGTGTTCTATTGAATGACATTGTTTTGATTTCCATGTAGACTATCAGTAGTGTTGAAAATGATTATCAGCTAGATGGATGGTCATTATACTCATGGACATACATTCTCCATATGGAAAATGGTCCAGGAAATTTAGTCCTCTAGGACGTATGTCTGGATTATAAGAGTAGTCCTTGCATCCCATGGCGTGGCTTCAAACATTTATTGGAATAGTTATTATTCTAGGACATATGCCTATATTAGAATAATGGTTCTTGTATCACTCTTTGGAGTGAGTGACTTATTCAACATCATGTCTGATTACTCAGATGGAGTATGGTTTTGACAGATGATGTAGTTGATGATGTCAGATGCCACTAATAGTGATGATGGTGATTATGATCTAATCATGAGATTATCTGTACGACTATGATTATGCTACAGGTTGAATGGTATGTTTATTCTCAAGACCATTTCCTTCAATACCTCCCTGGCTAGGAGGGAGTGTTGATATTATGGTAGATGCAGAAGGTATTTACCTCCACGTGTAACCCTAACGAGAATAGAATATTCTAGGAAGCAAGAAGAAACCCTAAAGCATCAAACTTAACCCTAGAAGACAAGTCAGCTCAAGGAAATAATTAATATTAAGTATTTATCCTCCAAAATGAGAATTCATCCCAGACATCTTAGGAAACAGTATAAATACAAGTAGCCTGACGTCATTTTGTACACATAGCTCATAATTTCAACTGGGCAAGTGCACAAGTCTGGGGAGCAGATGCAGCCGAAAGCAACCAAAAGTTGTAGCTGGCAACTGTCGCAATTTGTATTCTTGGTTTAGGCTCGGACTTTCTGTTGGTTATGGTTGGAATTTTTTATCAATCTTGGTTATCTTTGCTTGGTGCATTAGCCTTGGTTGGATATTGGTTTTCTTCCGGAATCATTCTATGTCAAGGTTAAGGTGCTCGGGGGTGGCTTCGACCTATGGTTGGGTGACAATATTTTTATATTGTCTATGGTTAAATGAGCACATCCATTACTTTCTAACACTAACTAGGGTTCCCATTGAGGGAAGGAACTACTGTGCAATTTACGATGTGAAAAAAGAGAATGGATAATGTCGTAACCTGATGGGATCGAACCTAAGGCTTGGTGACGAAAGAATGAATGTTTTATTATGCAAGATGGTGTTGTAGGGAGAAACATATTCCTATATTCTAGGTCAAAATGTGTACCTCACATTCAGTGGATGTCTTTGAAACATCGAGTAATATGATTAATGTCCTATAACAATGTCAAAAATAAAATCTTTTGTCAAAATGTTTCTTAAGAAACTTATTAAAAATCACATAAATGCTCCAAAATGGAAATAACTAGAAGGAAATGGTGTGATCCTCCTCATCAATCCATTGAAGAAGACAAATACTTGGAAAAACGACATCATGTTGAAGATCAAGGCCAATATGAAGACCTGATTGAAGAGAGCATCCATATTCATGAAGATAAGGGTATTGTAACTTGTACTCCTTTCCAGGATTTTGACTTATGTGATGCATCCTTTGATGATTTGGAAACTTAATATTTTTCCGGAAAAACACTTGAATTTGGTAGAATTTTCATTTGATGAACATAATGACCATATCGATTATTTTCTACATATTAGAAGATGTAGATGGGATATAAGTTGTTTTTAATTTTATGGGGATCCCATTTATGATATTGATGACAATTCTAGAGTCAAGAGTGCAAAATTGTTGACTTTGGAACAACCATATATGTATACTAACAATGCATATTTTGGAAACATGAAGAGGATATATTCACATATTTGTTTCAACCATCTAAGGATTGCTAATTACATCATTCTCATGGTAATTTTCAGCCATGTACTATGAGTAATGATACATGTCCTTTTGAGCACTTGGAGATATTTTATGATGGTAAGAGTGTTATAGGAAAATCCCCCTGTAGACAGGTGAACTTCCTCTGACATCCCTTTAAACCTAGCTAAACTAATCTATAGATAAGAGGAAGAAGATGTACCTTTTTACGATGTTTGTCCTCACCCAATTCCACATTGAGCTATGATCCACAAGCTCCTCAATAGGTCCTGCAATCCAATAAAAGAAAAAACATGCTTCCTATTCTACTACGATTAGTTTGAAACTAGATCTATCCATTAAAGACAAGTTCATGTAGGCATACACAATCTTGAAGGAAACAAGCCAAGCACATGTGTTAATGAGAACTTCGATAGAGATACTTACAGAACTTTGATGTAGATGTAGAAGCCTCACCAAGCTCTCCTTGTCCAACCCTTGCTCAATTGATCCACAAACAAAATGACTATGCTTCATTGATTATCTCCCTTATGAGATCATAATTTTGATGCCTTCAATGTCTTTACAATACCACTTATCAAGAGATCATAAGTTCGGTATCTCTAAAACTCCATCCATTTCACCATGAGTAGGCCTCCTTATATAATCTTAGAGAGACTCAACCACCTTAGATATTCTTGGATAGGTTGAGGATCCTTCTCCATCAGTTGTGGATATTCCCTAAGATCCAGCCTTGACCTCATATTCGAATCCAACCAACTCCAGAGATGAGGGGGATTTTTCCCTAATTTTCCTAAACAGCCCAAGATTTCCTCCAATATCCCAACACTCCCCCAGAATGACGCACAAAGTGTTGGAATGCTCCCCCAAAGAAGGTTAAGGAGCATTGGTACTGCCTGATAGTGGGTAGGGGAGAACTGGCCTTTAAAATTCATTTTTAAGTGGTTTTTTCATGGAAAAATCTTGTTACTCTTCATCAAATGATTTCTTTTTCTTAAACCAGTCTCTGAGGGTGTTTTCAAGTGTTCCTTGTGATGTCATTCGAGACATGACATGGGAAAGATGATTGTATGATGTCTATGAAATTTTCGACACTTGTGGCCAAAATGCGACACTTGTGACACTTGTGATGACGACAATAGGTCATTATTGAAGTGAGTAATTTTGATGTGTAACAAATTTCCCCCCAAAGTGCGAAGTTAGAAGACGGGAACTGATGACTGGAGTACTTTTTAGACTTTTTAGAGAAAGGGTATGAACTTAGAGAACCTGGCAGAAGCTGCATACAACCATCAAACAAATGTTATGATATGTTTCAAACCCAAGGAAGACATACCTATGCTTGGGTGATAAATACTTGCAAGGTATGGCCGCCATAAAATACACTACGGATCCATAAGTGTATTAAAAAAAATGTATAGCCACCCAAGATACAATGTGTATCTATACTTCCATGACATGAACTGATCGTAGCCATGAAAAATACATAGTGGATCTACGAGATGACACGACATAGCCACGAACCAATACAAAGTGGATCTATGTGACAATATATGTGTCAGTATTCAAGAGAAACTCTATCACAACCTGGGTAAAGTACATATCAGAGTTATTAGTCAACCCAGGGTCTTCTTACTAATCCTGATGTAGTACGAATCTAACCATGTTAATAGATGTCCCGATGTCGAACATGGCAGAAACCACTTGATTATTGATCAATGAGGTAAACCATTAACAAGTGCGAGGGAAATCACCATTGATGTCAATGATTCCCAAGATAACCTAGTACATTCCAGCGAATGTGAATAGATGAGCTGAAGTCAAACATCTGTGGAATCATCCGATCAAAGGTCAATGATGTAAACCCACTGTCGGAAGTGAGGAGGCCTATCATTGAGGCATGCAAGTCCCAAGGTACTAACTGGTTTCTAAGTCTAGTTCCTGGATAATGTGTTGAAGTCGAGAGGAACAGACTCGTCGAAGGAGGGCCTTGATGTATCACCCATCAACGACATGAAACTGACACATAGATGTAAATTGGTAGATCAAATGAACATGGAATGACACGGGTATTGAAACATGATATTTGTGATGGTTGACTCTTGAGGCAGATACTTCCCTTGAACACTGAGACAAAACAATAGAAACATGACATGGACCAAAACATGATGATGTAATGGACGCTGTGACTTTCATCGGGTGGCCCAAAGGATTAAATAGGCTAAGAGGATTGGTTCAATGCAAAGGTTCAGCGGATTAAAATGTATGCAAAGACAGAGTGTCGTGTTCAAGGGAAACTGTAAGAGTGATTGGTGATGTTTTCAAAAATTTCTTGGCTTTCTTACTTCAAATTTCCCCCCATCTAGATTGACGAGTACCTCTTTTTAATTTAATGAGCTCGAGGAGGATAAAACATGTTCGATAAAACTAACCTTCAGTAAGTCCCTCTTCATTTGTTTAATGAACTGGAAGAAGTAAGGGTTCAGTCCCGTATGGGCCCTTCAATGTATATTTTTAACGAGTCCAGAGAAGGTAAAATCAGTGATTTTTCATGTTTAGAGACTCTGAAAATAACTTGAAGATAACTCCATTGTTTTCATTTTTTGTAATATTAGTCTCGTGAGGCCAAAAAAGAGATAAATTATCACTCTAAAGACGCCCTTTTTCATGTGGGAAAGGAAGCAATATCACTCGGAAATATTTTCATGTTTAGAGAGTCTGAAAAGAGCTTAAAGGAGACTCCAGGGGTTCCTTTTTCCTATAACCTTTACGAGTCCGAAAAAGTGATAAAAGTCTACTCGATTACATTCTCATGTATTTTATGAGGACGAGAAAGAACAAAGACTAAGCTCGGTATTGGTTTCATTTTGAAACAAGCTTGAAATAAAATTAAACTACGCTTGTTGATGCAGGAGCATCACCGACACATCAAGTGAGCTAGCACAAATTTTGAAATAACCTTGGAAGTTGTTGCGCTGATCTTAAATGAGTCATTTAAGAGATGGCACACTTATATATTTTAAATGGGTCTTGAGCAGATAGCTCTCGTCCTTTATTAGATAACTGACATTTAATATAGTTAATGCAGGTAGATAGGATTTTAATTCTAGACTAGACAGTTTAGGAGCTGGAGGGAAAACAGATATAGACACCCTCATTGTATCATTGTAACATTATTCAGAAGCATCTGGAGCAAGAGGAAGCAGAGAGCTGTGTAAGAACACCCATGTACAAACATTTGAATTAATAGAAGAGCTCTGATTCAAATCCATGGTTGGTGTTGTTCTCTATGTATTTGATGTTGATATGCTCTTGAATGTTTTCTTCCTATCATACATTTGCTTTTATATATGTTGTGTATGTGATTTCATGTATGAATTGAATTCTGAGAGGGAGACGGAATGAGTTTCAATTGTTTCTCTATTTGAGCCAGAGATTCCTACAAGGAGTGCAGTCGAATTGTCCGCAAGGAGTGCGTTGACAGAGGGTTTAGATAGGGATAATTGTTGCTCTCAGTCGTCCTAGAAATGCAGTTGGACGCAGGAGCCGTGCAAGGAGTGTGCAGGCCAGGTGAAGTTCAGGGTTGCGAACCTGAGTGAAGCTTTGAAAGACTATTGCTGCAGGTGTGCACAGAGTCAAGAACTTCAACACTTAGACGCTTGTTGAAGGTTTGCCGCAAGGAGTGCATGCAAGAGGCTTTTGGAAGACTTGGAAGTCGTGGAAAAGCTCAGGAAGGATAGGCCTTCACATTCGTTGAAGGGCAACACAGAGGAGTCATGACTCGAAGGCTTGCAAGAAGTGTCGCAAGTTACACGCAAGTGGATGGGTTCCACAGAGGAACGCTTAGTCATTCTGTGGACTATGAAGGGAAGAACGGACGATCGAAATTCTCCGAGGAGATTTTGCAACATCCTGTGGGCCATTAGATCTTGCGGAGGTGCCAGGAGGTTACAGCGAGAACATTAGAAGGTTTAAGATCAGGAGGGGTAGAGTCGTTGATCAGGACCACGAGGGTCGTTGGATCCACACGTATATCGTGGATCGGGAGTTCGTGAGTCGAAGCTCCAAATTTCTGCAACAGGAATCGCGATATTGCGATCTGCGATATCCCGATGAGCCCAAAACCGTCCATTTATCGGGACGCATGTCGAAGATCCAAGGAAGTCGGGGTTCGGAGTATCGGGAGTTTCGAGGGCAGAGTATTCTTGCAGCTTGGAATCGTGATAAGCGATATCCCGATGGTGATGTAAACAAGTGTGGGGCCACATGAGTGGGTGACATGGACAGGTGGCACAAGCCATTGAAGTTTCATGGTGAGAAGGCACGAACAGTGACACCAGGAGTCGCGATACCGCGAACCCTGAAATGTCGATGGAGTGAAGCGGCGATTGAATAGAAAATCCGCACGAATGTCGGAGTTTTGGTGCATCGAAACTCAGAGTTGGAGAATCGAGTTTCTCAACACCGCGAGTGCCGAACTCGCGATAGGAGAAGTCCCGAAAGGGTGAAGGAGGGGTCAGCGTTGACTCGTATCGAGTCTCGGCGATCCGAGAGCACAACGCTTGACCTTTGAACTCATGAAGTCGCTAGTTTCGATCCTCCGAGAATTCAAGAGAGGGGATCGCACGAAGAGTTATGTGGGTATAGTTTTCCCGATAGGGAAATAGAAGAACCTTGGCATTCCTCGGGCCGAGGGAGAGAATATCCTGTGTGAGCAGGTGTGGCTGCAGGTGCAGCTGCGCCACTTGTAAATTCCCAACATAATTTCCAAAGGTTGGGATACCCATGGATGGTTGGTACTCTACCCCCAGCTTGAAAATCTAGTGGAATAACTCCACAAAGATAATCAAAGGATGGAGACATGCCTCCCAAGATTCAATTCATTCACTGAATTTGAGGTTGTCACCCATTTATGTACTAGATGGAGAAAAAGGATACAGGTGGATGAAATGAAGTTTAAAAAATGAGACCTAACAAAAGACTCGACTTGGTATGAGAGGTGATAGTTTCATTTTTTAACGATCTTGACACAGGAAAAGAAATATGCTCAAGGCTCCGGGTTTAATCCCCAGATTTTTGTTTCATTTTTTAACAAGCTTGTTACAGAGAGGAAAAATATTCTCATAGCCTCTATTTCATTATTTAACGATCTTTCCACAGAGAAGAGAAAATATGATCGTGACTTCTTCTTGATCATGGTTTCCAAGAGGATAATGCTATGGAAGGAAACCATGTCAAGGGGAAAAACTCGGCCATGGCTTCCAAGAGATATTCACTGGATGGAAGAACAATGCTCTAGAAGGAACACATGTTGAGGGTCGCGATAGGGGTAAGGAGATCATGCTCCAATATCCCTACCGAAGAGATGACTATGTCAACTACCAAATCTAAGTCATCGAAATTTGAAGTTATGGGAGACAATGCCACATAATTGACCTGTGGCAGGGGTGATACTGACTGCATATAATACCCGTTTAGGAAGGTCATTGGGTTTATGGTCAAGTCAGGGTCAATGAACGAAAGTTGATCAATAATCACCATTCTTCCATCGTGAGGGAAATATATCACACAAAAGAGAGTGGAAAAAATGTATTTCATGGCATAGACATAAAATCGCCCAAGGAGTAAATCGAAATCCAAGGGGTCCTGGACTACCATAACATCAATAAAGACAGTTTTCCCTCCCAAAGTTATGGGAAACTGAGGAAGGATACCTAAAGGGTGACCGGTTCTTTGGTTAAAAGAGAATAGAGTCTAGGTAATCAGCACAAGCTGAGGATAACCCAAATCTTTCCAAGCAATAGAAGACAAAATACTAATGGACAAACCTTCATCTATCAACACATGAGGAACGTCCCGACCACAAACCTGTACGATAATATTGAAAGGAATGTGAGAGGCAAGACAAGGTCCAGTTATCACACCCCAATCAAAAAGGATGGCCTCATTACTTAGAGGGGGTTTCGCGGGAGGAGGAATGCCCCCTAGCACGGTAGATTCTGTATCAATGAGAATTACATGGGTAGAATCAGGTTTACTCTCTAGAGGGAGAGTAGGATTGATTGATAACGACATCAAATCAACCACTTGGGTTTCTTTCTCCAAAGGGATAATGGGGTCGACAAGTGGAAACAGATCGACCGCTTGGGTTTCTCTCTCTAATGGGAGAGAGGGATCGACCGAAGATGGGATCAGATCAACCATTTTTTCAACTAATTCAACTAAGGACGTGACCATATTGATGACATGATCAACCAGACTAACCTATAAATGGAATGGAGCAACCACTTTGGCACTCGTCGGAGGAGGAGTGGGATTGACGACGTTGGCACTCTTCAGATGAAGGGTGGGAATGAATAATGATGGGACTGGAGAAGTCACTTGGGTTTCACTTTTCAGATGAAAAGTGGGACTGATTGATGATGGAACTAGATCAGCTACTTTGGTTAGTGGTTCAACCAAGGGTGAAACTAGATTGACCACCTGATCAACCGGACTAACTGGGTATGGAACCGAATTGACCATTCCATCATCTAACGATAGGTTGGGGGAAATCTTACGATAACCATTTGGAAGTTGAATCTTTTCCAAAAGAGAATGAGTCTCATCCATATGAGGACAAAGGTGAGAATAATGATCACCTTCACATAACATGCAAGGAAACTTAACAGTTGTCTTCTTCTTACCAACCTTAACGTCGCTAGTTGATGGGGCATCACCAGCATGTCTAGCAGAGGCTGATGATGTGGAGGACCACATTTCTAAGACCTTGGGAAGACCAAGGAAATCCCTCAGAAAGTGGTCACCCTTACAAAGACTGCAAGGGAATTTGGGTTTCAGATTCTTAGTTTTAATCTTGTTGACCTCATCAACACTCCCAGTACTATTAACAGTAGTTGATTGCTTGTATCCAACATCTAATATGGTTGGAGTCTTGGTCCTTTTCGAGTTCTTCTTCTTCTTCTCTTTCTATTTATTCTTCTTCTTATCAACCTGGCTACTCGCTTTAGAGATTTCACTAGGTGAAGAAGGATAAAGGGAAGGAGACTTAATGGGTGAAGAAGGAGAAAATTCGACATGAGTTTGATGTGTGGGTAGTGTACTTACATCTGAAGTATTAGGTGCAGTTGAAGCACTGGGAAGATTCGAGATCACCAGAGTGGGGAACAACCAAACTGGTAATCCGATGGTGAGTCCCGAAAGACTCAGTGTGGCAATGAATAGAGGACCAATGTTTCCAGAAGAAGGAAAGGTGAAAGGTTCCTTGGGACAAGGGGTTCCTCCATTGGTACTCCCAGGAGTTGATGCCATTAAAACTGACTCAAACTAAGGTCCACTAAGTAAAACAAACAACACACGCTATGAATCTAAGAAGAAAAAAATCAAACAAAACTTCCCACAATGAAACCACTAGTTGGTGATGAAATCCAACGTCACGAGATCAATATAGGAAGGGGAGGGGATAAAGTGGGTGGATCAGTTACATTGGCGACTTGCTTAACAGACTTATGCCTTGGTGCAAGCTTCCACACAGTAATTTTGGATTTACCCTCCAAGGAGCCCAAGTGAGTTTGACCAACGTATGTTCTAGGTACAGTGAGACTTCCCTTCACTGTCACCTCGTGTAAAAACCCTAAATATTATGGCTACTAAGGTCACCAACTCACAGTCATCCCCTGGGCGGGTACAGTCGACAGTCTAGTTCGAACGTATGGGTAGGATAAAAAGTCTGAAATCCTTCAAGAGAACGGATGACAAGTGGACCAGTATAACTCCAGAGGACCCCGAACGGATTCGTAGTTCACGAAGCACCGAGACAAAATGAAGACAATTAAACCTCAAGAATAACCCCCAATATACGATCTGACTACTATGAACGGTTAAACCGCAGAGGGATAATCTCTGTAACTCTCTCAAACGCGACCTCGTGTGTAACCCATGTGTGAGAAGGGGATCCTAGTAAGCTTATACGAAAATTGGATTTTCTCTCCCTATCGCAAGATGCTAAGTTTGTTTGAAATCTTTGGAAAGTTATTCTTTTAACCTATTCCAAATCCCTACACCTTAATCTAATGTAGGTTTGCTAACAGAAAAATGTAAAAATGTCAGATAAATTTTAGTTTAGCGCTTGATTTTAAGGTTGTTGTTTACTCAAGAGGAAAATGGTGTGGACTAAATGATGTTTTGACCGACTCTAAACAATGCAAATAAATGAGAATGCAAACATTTCACTTCGATGAAAGCTATATTACGAGAAGGAGAAAACATTTATCATTCCAGATGCAAAATGTCTCAAAATGCCAAAAACCATGTAATTCCGCTACTTCAAATGCAAGCTAGTTTCACTACCCAAAAGAAATAATGAATCTATATTCTTTTTTTGATTCTAATGTATAAAGAAAATAAATGCAAATCCTTTAATGCTCCACAACTTTCAATTAGAAGAAAGAGTCATATGCAGATGCAAAAGACACGAAGCGACAATGGTTTCAAACAAAGCATGCACTCAAAGAAATGAGAACTGAAAGAAAACAAGTAGAAACTTGTTCTAACGAGAACTCAATCAAGGATTCAACAACTGACAAAAATTCATTGAGTACAAGAAGATGCAGAGAAGAATCCAAGAAAAAACAAGGAGAAAGGGAAATCACTCAAATTGTCCCGACAAAACAAGTAGCTAGAAAGGGAAATTTCACATTTCGGAAAATGTTTCAAGCTCCAATAAATACAATAAGGGGTGATAAGCACCAAATACCAACCTAAATAAATTCACAAACCAATCACAAAGTCTAGGTATATACTTCCACAAAACAAGCTGAGAAAATTTGAGCAGAAAAGGGCAAAACTCCTCCAAAAAGGAGACTAGTGCTCCCTGTCTCAAGGGTACAGAGTGATCCAATGCTCCCTAAATCACTGTAGGGGAGTGCTAGTGCTCTGATATGGCCTACATGGGGGCGTTTATCCACCCATAAATTCAAAAAATAGTCAAAACAAATGAAGAAAAACTCACCCAAAATGCATAAAAATTGGTGAAATTGCTAGTGAAGGTAGGAGAAGGCTAATGGATGATGAAAAAACAGTAAAAGTGATCTGAAAGGTGGCAAAATGCAAGTAAATACAAGAGGAATTTCTTGGTATAAATGACCTCAAATATCAAATGGAACAATGGATAGATCTTTGAATTTCCTTACAATAGCTTTCATTCAGTCAGATAAATGAGAAGAAAATAGTAAATTGACTCTAAATCTTCAAAGAAGAAGAGTGACTCAAAGTAAGGAATAAAAAGGTCAAAATTCCAAACAAATCATAATCAAATCTTAGAAATCAAGATGTTGGAGGCCAAAACAAGGACAAACTGAGATGGTACTAACCCTAAGCAAATGAATCAACAAAAAGTAGACTCATAGATCAACTCCCAAAAGTTTTTTTAACAGAAAAAGACTAGCACTCTGGTGTTAAGGGTTCTAGAGCATTGCAGCACTCTGTGGGAGCCTACAAGGGAATTCCAGTGCTTTGGTGGTAGAGGTAGGGGAGAATTGGGCTCTCAGAACTCAAAAACTTTCCCAGAAATAAAAAAATATACAAAAAAATAAAAAATAAAAAAAACTCAGGAATATCCAGAAATTGAGTGTGTATGGGATGAATCCAGGATCCAACAACACATCTAAGATTCATAAACACAACATGAATAAGATATAAAGGTGAGAAAATTCCAAAACCAAGACTAAGGAAGTAAACCAAAACTGAAAGCTTCCCTCCCGAATGGAGTCGCCAATTTCTGTTATAGGAAAATCCCCCTGTGGATAGGTGAACTTCCTCTTGGATATAGACCCCTATAACCAAGACAGAAAAGTGCTAACTTTGGTCACTGGAATCCCTTTAAACCTATCTAAACTAATCTATAGAGAAGAGGAATAATATGTACCTTTTTACGATGTTTGTTCTCTCCCAGTTCCAAGTTGAGCTCTGATCCACAAGATCTTCAACAGGTCCTACAATCCAATCAAAGACAAAACATGCTTCCTATTCTACTACGATTAGTTTGAAACTAGATCTATCCATTAAAGACAAGTTCATGTACGGATACACAATCTTGAAGGAAACAGGCCAAGCACATGTATTAATGATAACTTTGATAGAGATACTTACAGACCTTTGATGTACATGCAGCAACCTCACCAAGCTCTCCTTTTCCAACCCCTTGCTCAAATGATCCACAAACAAAATGACTATGCTTCACTTATTATCTCCCTTATCAGATCATAAGTTTGATGTCTTCAATGTCTTTACAATACCACTTCTAATGAGATCATAAGTTTGGTATCTCTAAAACTCCATCCATTTCACCTTGAGAAGGCCTTCTTATATAAGCTTGGAGAGACCCAACCAACTTAGATATTCTTGGGATAGGTTGAGGATCCTTCCTCATCAGTTGTGGATCTTCCCTAAGATCTAGCCTTGACCTCAGATTTGAATCCAACCAACTCCATAGATGAGGGGGAGTTTTCCCTGATTTTCCTCAATAGCCCAAGATTTCCTCAAACATCCCAGCGCTCCCCCAGAATAAGGCACAGAGTGTTGGAACTCTCCCCCAAAGAAGGTCAAGAAGCATTGGCACTCCCTAACAGTGGGTAGGGGAGTGTTGGCCTTCAAAATTCATTTTTAAGTGGGTTTTTTCACGGAAAAAGATTTGTACTCTTCATCAAATGATTTATTCTTATTAAACCAATCTTTGTGGGTGTTTTCAAGTGTTCCTTGTGATGTCGTTCGAGACACGACATGGGCAAGATGACTGCATGATTTCTGTGACACTTGCGACACTTGTGGCCAAAATGCGACACTTGTAATGACAACAATAGGTCATTATTGAAGTAAGTAATTTTGATGTGTAACAAAGAGTGAAGAAACTTTTGAGTCACCCCTAGGATCATATTTTGATGAACATTCATGTGTCAAATCAACATTAGAGCACTCTTATAGGGTTGTGATTTGCCTAGGGAGCCAAGAATTTCATAGCAGAAATTTCTAGCCATCTTTTTCTTCTTCTTCTTCTCCTTAATATATCATTAGAGATATAGTTGGGAATTATATTTTTTGTGCTAAATTATCTATGGCGAAAAAGTTTTTTCAACTTAAGGTTTGTTGTAGGGATTTTCAACCACATATAGAAGGGGATCAAGAACTAAGTTGGGAGCAATTTGTTTTTTGAGATATGAATTTACACCCCATTTTTCATCCACTTATTTTTTAGGAAATCATGAGGTATCTTTTAGATTTTTAATGATTCCATCTCAAGTCTTGGGAAGTGAAATTGTACATGAAATCCAAGGTGGCCATATCTCGAAGTGTGTGAATAATCCTTATGATATGTGAGGGTTGCTTCTTGAAGGATTTTCCTTGAGCAAGGATGAGTCATCATTATTATATTGCAACCCCATCCAAAGATGGATAGAGAAATCTTGTGAATGCACATGTCAATATTGGCATGCTTTTGTTTCTTTTTCCCACCCTCATGAGTTGGATTCTATATTCTTTCATGGTGTAGTATTTGTACCATCCCATGAAAATTGTATGCTTGATATATCCTTGTTTTGGTTCATAAATAAGCACAGGAGTAGAAATTTTGACCTCCATGTGTTGCCAGGATGGTTTCCTTGGTTGTATGATTATACCTAGTGCTCACATTGTCCTGTAGCATTAGGTAGAATAGTTGTAGGTCATGTTTTATTTTATTCCTCTTGATTGTGTTTTCCTATTTACTTGATTTCATTTATTTCTTGATCATATGCACTTATGGTTAGTTGAAAATTTTCTTTACTCTATACATAAAAAGAGAAAAGAAATTAACTTCATGTTTTTTATGTCTCTAGTTTTTACTTTACATATACTAGGGGGATCATATCCCCCTACTTATATTTACCGATGGTTTTATGTTAGAATGTAGTATGATTTTTTAGTTTGATGAAGAGTGCAGGTCTTGGAGTTCTATAGATTTCTTAGGTTCTCATGTGGTCTGCAGTGATCACATGTCCCCATGTTGGAGCTAGATGTTACCCCCCAATTCTAGGGGTAACTAGAGGATAATGTTTTCTCCATGATCCAAATTTCAGACAACATATATGATGATTCTATTGCATATTATCCATAGAAAGTATCCCACATTTTCCTTCAATTACATGCTCATCTTAGCTCACAAATATGACATGATTCATTTACGTACTCAGGTACATTATTATGAAATTTCATGTGGAGTGATAAGGTTAGTACTTAAGGCATGAAAATGGTGGTCATGGGTTGATTTAGATAATTAATCAAGATTCTTTGGAGTTATGATTTTTTCCTTCTCTCACCTTGGTGGTCATTATGATTTTCTATTCAAGTGTTTTCTTGGTTGGGCAACGTTTTACTACCAGGGGGTATTAATGGGGGTAACATGTCCATATCCCTTATCATAAATGACATATTCCATTTGTCATCTATCTTTTGTCCTTTATTTTGGCTTGGGTGTTACATTTATCCCAAAAATGTCTGTCCCTCGTAATCCCATGAGAAGAAGGGACTAGAAAGCTTGATGTTGAGGCAAATTTACAAAAAATAATGACACAGAAAGAGAAAAATCCCCAATTCAAAATATCGAGAAAAGAAACAAAGAAGAAAAGAAAAGTATTAAAAACCAAGAAAATGAAAGAAGCATAAGCTCTACCCCCTCACTACAAGGTCATCACCCCAAGTCATATGCAATGAATGCATATCTTATGAAATGAATTAGAAAATCAAGTGTCAAAATCCAAAAAATGGTTAAATCTATAAAGAAAAAGGCAAGTAGGGTTTTGGAATGACACAATGTCAAGGAAAGGGAACCTCATTACCTAAGTAGTTTTTATGAGGAAAATATCTCTATGGCTAGAGGCAAACCACAACAGAAGAAAATGACTGCAGAAATCAACTCTATTCTCAAGTATGCTATATAAACAAATACACTAGCAAGACAAGATAAAAGGCATACCTCGTCGAGACGTTCGATGAAGTCCACCGTTGAGCACTTGACCTAAAGAAATATACCTCCAACTAGTCCTCAACAACCAAGCAATGTAAGCATATGGTGATAATATATGATGTTATCACATTCAATAGAATAATCCATTAACATTCATAACAAATACGCCCATGGAATAATAATTCAAATATTTGCAAGATATCAATTGGATGAGAAAAGAGTATTTCTATTGAAATATGATCAGCAGAAGTGAATAAGTTACAAACTTTCGTGTCAGCATAGTTCGGAACCGAGAAACTAAGTTCCTTCCAGTTGGGCCTCCACCACTTCAATCCTCCACCAAAGGCAAGCTCATGTAAGAGACACAATGGAGTTATCAATCAATAAAGGAAGAGCTTGGGGGAGGAACATTGTATTCAAACTTAAAGGATAAAGGGATGTAGACTCAATGTGAAGTGACTAATTCCTCCAGAGTAACTTTGCTCTCAAAGTTTAATTATTTTTCCTCTTTTCCATAGCTCAGATTTGGCCCATTTATAGCCTTCAAGTTGAACTGAAGGGTTGAGTCAGAACATTTCCAGTATATGGAACACCAAGGATCATTGATCTCCTATCGTGACATGGAAACCCAATGCTATTTTTCAATTTTGGGCACATTTCCCAATGTCTGCGGTTTGCAGTGGTGCAACCTGAATATACGCATGATGCATAGTAGGCAAGGTGCGTATATGTGGAAAAAATTATATTTTTATCTCTGGGATTTGCAAAAAGGTATTAAAAGTCTACATGGGGAAATGGAAAAATGCCTTATTTGCAAGACTACATGACGTGAGGAAAATATTACAATAATAGATGGCCCCTAATGTGTGAGGTCAGAGGAGTATCTGTGATGGCTGAAATACACTATAAAATCCCATAAGTGGAGTGATGGAAAACCAGCTGGAAGAACTAGTTGCTCATTACAATCTGTATTGACTTTGCATACATGGCTTCCAATTTGAATTACATTGGAGATCCATGTGAAAATATACCAAACAACTGTCTGTGGCCATGAATAGGAAAATACAAATGCGATTACATGCCAAAGTTTTTCATATTCATGAACAAGGCCCGGTAGAACCAATATCCAAAATCAATCTGAAGATATATGGATACAATGGAATACAATATGATCTCCCATGATCACTAAAGTCAAATAGGTATTGGTCCAATGAAAAAGGAAGAAACAAATCGGTAAAGTTGTAGCCACATACTGATGTCTTCAAGTCTTCTACACAATACACCAAAGGTGAAAGTCTACATCGTGTGAATAAAGGAGTTGAGGTCGACCACAATGAGACTTCGTTTGATTACCATTCATTGAGGTATGTCATCAACAAACGTGAGACAACCTACCGATGATGAAAGTAGGTATCAAGGCACCAAGTAAATTCTTACAAGTGTGGATAAAGGAGTCGGGGTCGAACACTTGAAGAATACATCGATCATGAGACATTGATGTATTCCCAACTGTTGATGGTGACAAAACCTACCACTAATGAATGCATGATTCAAGGTACTCATAGGACTCTAGGTCTCGTTTCTAGAGTAGATGAGTTGAATTCAATGGAAGGAGACCCGCTGAAAGGAGAGCATTAAGGCATCTCTCATCATTCGACGCAAGGTACAAAGAAGGAGCTTCATGATTTGGAGGAAATCAGATAAAGAACATGTTCACGAACCAATGACCCTCTACATCTTTCGTATGTGCCAAGTGGAAGCGATACACGAAAAATACCCTCTGAATAGAATCCAATGAGGAAAACTGCTAACAAAGGCGAGGAAACCACCAATAAGGATAATGGAATCCAAGAAATTGCACAAATCCCAATGTGTGAATAGATGTCTTTCCGTCAAACATAAGAGAAACCAACCAGTCAACGAACAATGATGAAATGTTGATTGTTGGGTTCAATTTTACCTACCAATGAGGAAAGTAGGACCATGGTGCATAATAGGACTACAACATCATGTGATTCTGAGACAAATTGAGGGTATGGATGGCATGCAAAGTCAAGAGTTATGAGGAATCTTTGACACAGGCTGATAGACATACTTTGAACAAGAGAATGAGACATATCGAAGACTTTGGTAGCATAGACGCAATGATGAAACCATGAGATGAAGGAGGCATCAATCAAGTTCTCCATAGGGAATGGAAGAGTAACCAGTCGATGGGGAAAATATCTTTGTAACAATCTCACCTTCCTAAGGCCATGCTAAACCCAAAATTATGATGACAAGTGGACTCAATAACTTTATTCTTTGTTCAAAGGTGACACGACTCTTACCAATGTAAGATAATATTCTCTTCCTGCCTGCCTTTTTTTTTTTTCATAGTCAAATGAATGTTATGATACAAAGGAGGAAACGAGGGTCACAAGTAAGAAAAAATAGTTCCAGCAGTGGAACATACCTATGCTCAATGAAATGGGGTGCATGCAGGAGATGAACACTCAGGGGAATTTCCACTCCTAGGTATAGGGTGTCAATTTGCAAAGGATATAAAAGAGGCTCTGCTTGGTTGAGGATGAAAAACTATTGAGGAAAACAATTTATAATGCAAAGCAAAAACTGTCTATAGCCTCAATACTACAAGTAAGGGCATGAGATGCAATCACAATGTAATGCCAAAAAATGTCCTTTTTCATAATATTATTCTACTTGGTTTGAAAAAGGGATAAACTTGAACCAAATAGACGTCCTTTCAAGTCCAATTTACAAGTGTGAAAGAGATCAATTCACTCAACAATCTTTTCACTTTTTGAAAATGAGTCGGAAAAGAGATTAACTAAGACTCATGACCTTTCAAGTCCAATTTAACGAGTGTGAAAGGGACCAATTCACTCGGCAATATTTTCACTTTTTAGACGAGTTGGAAAAGAGCTTAAATCAGACTCACTTGGGAGTTTCTAGGCGGCAAGTCATGGGGGAGGCCAAGGCTTCCGTGATGGACTTCTGTGAAATGTCAGTATCTTACGAATAGTCTACATAAGCTTGGGAAAACCCAAATCTCTCCAAGTTGAGGAGGATAAAGTGCCAGTGGAGGTTATCATCTTCGTGATATATCGGATGATGTCTCTTACTTGAAAGGACATAGGCAGAGGCATCACAATACCATTCCAATCAAAGGGAACTTTTTCGGGACCTGGAGGGAAAGTACTCGGAGAGAGAAAAAATCTCTCTTGTTCAGAAGGTGCAGCATCAGAAATTCTAACAACATGGTTGAAGGATGCATCACCCTCCAAACGGAGAGTTGGATTGACTAGATATTACACTAGTACAACCACTTTTTCAATCGTTGGTTGAATAGGATGCGTGAAAATAAGGCCCAGAGATGCATCACCCTCAGAAATGGGGGTGTGGTTAGGAGAGGATTGCATCGGCATGACTATCATTTCAATCAAAGGAGAAACAAGATGTGGAGAAACCACAGAAGCCTCAAATCCCAAGAAGCCCTCAGGTGATAACCATGTTTCTGGTATCCCAGCAATAGTAGGACACAAACGAGTAAGGTGATTTCCTTTGCAAGTCTTGTAAAGGAATTTCGTCTTACGTGTGAGGCGTCTAGGCTTCTCAATTGTATGGATGCCCCCAATGTTGTTTACCATGACTGGTGACATGCTCCCAGCATGACTTACAAAGCTTAGTAGAAAATCTCTAACATGACTTGCATAGGTTGGTGATGAATCTCCAACATGACTGACAGAGGTTGGTGATGAATCCCCAACATGACTATCAGAGGTTAGTGATGTATGTGCAGTTCGACTAGAAATGACTATATTTATGTCCCCAACATGACTTGCAGCGGCTAGTTGTTGGTGTTCAACATGACAAGCAGAGGTTGTCAACCAATCTCCAACATTACTAACAGAGGTTGGTGATATAATGCCAGTATGACTTGCAGTGACTGGAATTGTGACAGCGGTTGGTTGCGACATTTGAGACCAAAGTTCTGGGAAAGAATGGTTTTGAGAAATTGCAGGCCAAGAATGGTTCTGGTATACACCATGGCCCTGTTTGGTAGGATAGTACCCTCCTCCATACTGATTCATAAAGGGGTGTAAGGGCATCGACACCGATGAATCCGCTTGTGAAGATAAAGCGACATGACAAGGGTTACTCGTGTGAGTATATATGTTGCCCCTAGACGAAGGAACTTTGTGAAGGGAGTTGCCCATAATGTAAGAATGACCCCCTCTGGATGGAACACCATAGGACAGACAGAGGTCTGCCATGGGAAAATCGTTCATAGGAACCGACATAGCGGAAGAAGGATAGGTGGACGGAGTGTAATAAGTAGAATGACCGCCCATTTGAACACTTTCTCCCGAAAAAGTGGATTCGTAGGAAGGAATATTCCAGCCTCCTACCGTAAGAGATGTTTGAGGGATATGAATCCTATCAAATGAAAAGGGAGAACAAGGAGGCATCATGCCCCTAGACCCAAGACTTGAATTCACATAAGGAGATGAGACAAAGGATGGAAAGTGTGAAGAAATGTCTAGAATACCATGAGAAAAATGATTAGAGACCCAAGGAATTGACTGAGTATCACAATTTTTCATACCATTGTGGAACACAGATGTATTCGTCCCCATGAAATGAGTGAATTTCATGGGGGAGGTAGCATTAAATGAGAGATCCCAAGGGACTCCACTATCCATGATAATGAAAACTCATGATGAAATACAAAATCCTAAGGTAAACTAATAATCAAAGAGTACACCATAAATAAACAAAAGGCCAATATGCACAATAACATGATAATTTGGTTGAAAGGGGACTCCCTCCCTAAAGTAGGTATGTCTAGCCCAAGAGAGGCCTAAGATTCCCTACTAAAGATCCAAGGTATCAGAATAAGTTATAAGGGCCCTTGTGGGCTTAACAACCAGTCGGTCAGATCCCCCTAGAGAGGTAATCCTCCATAAAGGTTGTGTGTTGTCTGACCCTTATCTGACCCAGGATACTTGTAGAATAACCCTTGCAAGTAACCTATGTGGCATCTGATTCAAACAACTAAGAAACCAATGTATAACTGATGCACAGGTGAGTATTCATATGTCATGGCCACCGTATGGGCAGCTAGCAAAGCCCAAAACCTTGAAATCATCACCTCTCACGGAGGTACGGGCATTAGCAAGATCCCCATATACAAATAGATCCCCATAAATATCTCTGATGCTAAGAAGGTATCAGGGGAATATCCCTTCAACTGACCTCTCGTGACCTCGTGATTAACTCCGGTGTAAGCGGAGCCTCCTGATATTACCAATTATATAATGGAGCTCTCCACTCCCTTAGTCAGGCACATATCTTGATTTAATAGCCTTGGAGAAGTTTACTCACAAAATCCTGTTCCAAGGCACTAAATCCTAAGCTAGTTTGTGCACCCTAGAAAATAAAATCTTTACTAATCAATTTTAAATTATATCATTAATTTTAATGGCCATGCTTACTCAAAAGGTGCGGTTGTGAAACTAGTGATGTTATGACTCAGCAAGTAAAGAAAATGAATATGAAAACAATGCAAAGTCCTAACTTCAATTTTCTATAAATGATATGCTTTTTCAAAAATGCAATTTCCAATTCAATTATGCAATTCTAAATAAAAATGCAATCTTTATTTACATGCACTAAGATAAATGACAAAGACTTAAAAGATCAAAATGCCAATGAATGAAAAATGCCTAATATTTTTGTATTTTCAATATAAGAAAAATGAAAATGCATGCATTGAACAACAACTTGATATATAAAGACTCTATTGTGTATAGACAGAGATGACACAAGTAGGATATCAAGGAGAAAAACACCAAGCCCAAGGTGCAAGGAAAATCAAAATGAAAAAATGATGAGAAAGGCACCGCCCAAAAATTGAACCAAAGACAGGTTTCCTGTCATTCCACAGACACTTAACAGTCATTACAGAGACCTAAGAAGACTCAACAATAATCAAAACCTACCCAGCAACCACCAAACCCAGCAAACAAGCAAAAATGTTTGATGTACACGATTGTTCAAGGGAAGAGCATGTATGTATGCAAATTGCAGAGGGACATAATGTGTATATACGCGACTGTCAAGCAAAAACCTGCGTATATGTGTCAAAGGCATAGCTAGGCGAATGAGAAGGATGAAAAACACTCCAAACCCCAAAAAATAAGATTCAATCCCCAGTATGGTTGCCAATTCTATTACGAGGAAAATATCTCTATGGCTAGGGGAAAACCACAATAGACGAAAATGACTACAAAAATTAACTCTATTCTCAAATATGTTGTATAAAAAAATACGTTGGAAAGACAAGATAAAAGGCCTACCTCATCCAGACGTTCGATGAAGTCCATCGTTGAGCACTTGACCGACAGCAATATACCTGTGACTAGTCCTCAACAACCAAGCAATGCAAGCATATGGTGATAATATATGATGTTATCACATTCAATAGCATAATCCATTAACATTCATAACAAATTCTCCCATGGAATAATAATTCAAATATTTGCAAGATATCAATTGGATGAGAAAAGAGTACTTCTATTAAGATATGATCAGCGGAAGTGAATAAGTTACAGACTTCTGTATCGGCACGGTTCAAAACTGAGAAACTAATTTTCTTCCAGCTGGGTCTCCACTAGTTGAATCCTCCACCAAAAGCAAGCTCATGTAAGAGAGACAATGGAGTTCTCAATCAATAAGGGAAGAGCTTGGGGGTTGAACACTATGTTTAGACTTAAAGGATAAAGGGATGCAAACTCAATGTGAAGTGAATAATTCCTCCAGTGTAACTTTTCTCTCAAAGTCAAATTCTTTCTCCTCTTTTCCATAGCTCAGATTTGGCCCATTTATATCCTTCAAGTGGAACTGAAGGGCCGAGTCGGACTTTTCTAGTATATGGAAGGCCAAGGATCATTGATCTCCTGTCGTGACATGGAAACCCGATGCTATTTTTCAATTTTGGACACATTTCCCGATGTAAGAAGGTTGTAGTGGTGCAACTTGCATATACGCATGATGTATAGTAGGCAAGGTGCATACATGTGGAAAAAATTGTATTTTTATCTTTGGGATTTGAAAAAAGGTATTAAAAGTCTGCATGGGGAAATGGAAAAAGGCCTTCTGTGCAAGACTACATGGGGTGAGGAAAATCTTTCTATAACAATAGTTTCTCTACAGAGGCACTCATGAGGATGACTATGTAGGATTAAACCACAATCCAAGACCTAATTGGGAGAAGGAAATACAACACTAGATAATTGCAAAAGAGAGAGAGGAGAGAGAAAAATAGAATCAATCTTCACACATAAGGGACTAAGAAACTAACTCTAATCACCATGTATTAATCCTTGATAATGAGTACAATATATAGGACTCTCGAGATGAGGAGTAATGTGCACTACGTTGGGATTTCCATGTGCATGCTCAAGTAAACGAATAACTTCTCCCAATAGAAATAATTAACTAAAGTCAAAAGTTGCTAATAACAAGAAAAGGTCAAAAATATGGATGCGAACTTAGTGAGAAATCTACATGAAGTCAACATGCAGTCCATAATAGAAAAACTCTCCTACAATAATACCGTAGTCCAAGAATGGAACTAAAGTCCCAACTAAGTAAGAATTTGCTAATTATGGAAAGTCACTAAACAAGTGAAGTGAGTTAACTCCAAGTATTAGATGGATAATGTGCACTTCCCTAGGAAGCTAATATTCTTACTAAAGTGTTCTCTATAGCCATGAAATAGGAAATATCTCCTAAAATTAAGGAAATAGGAATTATCTACTAAAAAATAAGAATTTCCTAATGGTAGCTAAAACATAGGAATTTTCATAATGGTGATTTATGAGCCCATGGTTTTGGAAACCCATGGTATTTTCCCATGGTATTACATATAGGAATCCACCGGTTAAAAATATACTTGCTATAAATAGCATTCCTCCTAAATTGTAGGAAAAATGGAAAAAAGAGTATGTCACTAAGTATGTAGTTGAGTATGTAGCCCAACACACCCCCTGAAACACAACCGGGGTGTGAACAATGATGAGTCCCGAAAATATGAAGCCACGTTAGGTACACATGCACAAGTATAGATGCATAAAAACTAAACAAAAGTGAGGTGAAGAGGGAAAACCTAGTGGCAACAAACCCCCACCCTCAAAATATGTTTCTAACAAGAAAATAATGCTAACATGTTCAACTATTAAGATGATGTGTCCCTCACTCCTATAATGTCCCTCAATGATAGAAACTTTTGTTCGGTGAAAGGATTTGTGAATATGTTTTCCACCTACTTTGAATATGGACAAAATTGCATATCAATGACTGCATCTTGAATCTATCCTCGAATAAAGTGTGTATGAACCTCGATGTGATTGGCCCACTTCCTGTAAATTGGGTCTCTACATAACTTGAGAGTACTCTGATTATCACACCATATAACTATTGAAGGATGAATATGAAATCCCAACTCTGTAAGAAAGTGTTGCAACCAAATAGCATGAGTAGTAACATTAACTACATCCTTGTACTCTTCCTCTACTGATGATAAAGAGATTGTTGATTTCTTCTTACCTGACCAACATATAAGTCATGATACAAGGTAGAGGACATATCCTGAAGTGGACTTACGATCAGTGCTATCTCCTTCCCAATGTGAGTCTGTGTAACCAACAAGATCTAAGGAAGATCATGTTGCATAGTGTATACCAAAATTGGTAGTTCCCTTGAAATATCTAAGAATCCTCTTTGTTTCCTTCCAATGAATATCATGAGGCTCCTACATGTACCTGGAAATTGATCCAGCTACATAATATATTTCCAATCAATATTGTGTAAGGTAGAGAAGACTCCCCACCAACTGTCAATATCTAGTACAAAAAACCAAAGGTGATGCACCAACATCCTCTAGTCTAACCCCTGACTAAAAGGGTGTTTGAGTTGGCTTGCAATCTATCATCTGAAACCTATCAATTAGATCTATGACATACGTGGACTGATAAATCTTGATTCCTGAATCATTTTGGATGATTTCAAGACCAAGAAATTAATGTAACAGTCCCATATCCATCATAGAAAATATGTCATGCAAAGCGGTCTTCACTACGACAATGGAGGAGGTTGAGCTCCCTGTGACGATTAAATCATCTATATATACAAATATCAGTAGAATTGAATATGTGTTCCTCATAATATACACATTAGTATCTAATCTACATCTAAGAAAACCTCTAGAGAGAATATAAGAGTCCATTTTAGCATACCATGCTCGAGGTGCTTGCTTGAGTCCATACAATGACTTCCTCAACCTACAAACTAATGATGGATCCTTAACATATCCCTCTAGTTTATCCATAGATATTTCATCATTAATATATCCATGTAAGAATTCATTCCTCACATCCATATAGTGTACCTCCCATTTTCTAGTTGTTGTAATATCTAGAGCTAACAGAATGGAATCAATCTTGGCAACTGATGCAAAAGTCTCCTCATAGCCAATTCCTTGTACCTATGAGAAACCTTTATATACTAACCGAGACTTATAATTTGTAATGTATCCATCAACATACCTCTTTTTCTTGAAAATCCACTTACATCTAACAAGTTTCATGTTGGAAGATAGAGGAACCAACTCCCATGTGTTGTTCTCTATCAGGGAATTATACTCCTCTTACATATCTTCCTCCCAATGGGGGTTTACTTTAGCCTATGCATAAGACTAAGGATATAATCCAAGTACCATATAAAAATAAATAGGTAGCAATGTCTCCATTTTAGTAAAATATTGTGGAGGCTCCACAAACTGAGATATGGTTCTCCATGGATTGATAGGATCACCCACTAGATCACTTGTTGCCTAAAGACTCTGTTGTTCCCATCATGGTATATGCTATAGAACTGAAAATTATTGTTTATGATCATACATATTAGATATATCAGATTCATATATATGATCAGAAATATGATCATAATAAGTCTCACGAATTTTTGCAACTAGTGGCGGTGGAGATGGAGGTGTGGACTGCTCCGAAAGTACCTTTGAAGGACCCTCTTCAAAATTAACACTCCTTTGAATGAATAGAATATCTGAAGTAGTATATAATAAACTATATCCCTTCACTCCCTATGGGTGTCCAACAAAATTACACTCCTTACTATGAGCTTCCATAACCTTTCTCCTATCAGAAGGGATCCTAGCCCATGCACGAGAACCAGAAATTTTGAGGTGAGTGACTTCTGGTCTTTCTCACTCCAAGCCTCATATGGAGTGACTCCCTTGATTGATTTATGAGGAAATATATTCTGAATGTAGGCTGCACGGTTTATATATTCATTTCATAACTTTGGAGGTAGTTCTCTAGCCTGCAACATACAGTTGGCCATCTCTTTCAATGTCTAGTTCTTTCTCTCCGCTACCCATTATGTTGTGGAGTATATGGAACTGTGTGTTGCAACTCTTTACCTAATTCTGAACAAAGATGTTTAGAATACTTATTCACATAGTCTCCTCCATTGTCTGTACAAATATTCTTAATCCTCTTCCTTATTTGGTTCTCAACTAGATGCTTGAAATCTTTAAGACACTTAAAGACCTCAGATTTTAATTTGAGAAAGTAGACCCATGTATATCTTGAAAAATCAGCAATGAAAGTAAGAACATAGTTAGCTTTAATAATCGATGGTTTTGGGAAAGGACCTTTAATGTCACTATGAACCAACTCTAGAAATAAGGATTCCCTCCATGCTTTACATGTGTTGAACTTTTACTCGGGATACATAATCATATTTATGAGTAAAGTGAGAGCAAGGATAATTTTAAGGATGGAAATTTAGTTTAAAATGTAGAAACCTTGGAGAATCTTACTAGTCCTTAATATGCCAACTATAAAATGTTTGGCGATATTTTTGTAAAAATATTCAAATTTCTAAGGATTTTATATCGTTCTTATAATTTTTTGGCGATTTTTAAGGTAAAATAATTTTATCCTATAGAATTTGGGAGAATCATTTTTAGAATGGAAAATCTTTTTTTGTGAAAAATCATGGAAAATTATCCCATGGGAGAAATTTAGCCTCTAAAATTTTCCCTGAGTGAGAGAAGGTGTACAACCCGAAATGGTGATTAGCCTCATCGATGACAATTTTTGAACCATTTGACAAGTCAGAAATAATAAGTGAGTTCAGAGTGAACTCCACCTTCTTCCTTGAACTTGAATGAGTGATTTCATATATGGAGAGAAGATTCAATGAAAGCTTCAAAACATGAAGTACATCTTGAAATTATCCATGGTTTAGATAAACTCTACCCCTATCACACACCTCAATAGGAGAATCATCTCCCATGAAGATCGGTGGTACGGAACAAGTCTTCAAGTATAAGAAAAGTCTATCTGATGAGTCCATGTGATGAGTAGCCCCTGAATCAAGCACCCAAGCATTAGGAGAAGATGAAATAGCAAGTAATGCATTACCATTACCTCTTTCTAATGATGGATTTTTCCTTGCATTATCTAGAATACAATCCTCGAGGTGATGTTGCTCAAGTGTGTGTGCCATGATATCTATGGTATTTGTCATGCAAGAACTCCCGAGATGGAACCCCCCGTTAAAATAGGAACACTTTTTCTTCCCATTCTTTCCTTTTGATTCCTTGGAACTCAAACTATCATCGATGGACTTTTGTTTACCTTCCTTATTGTTCTCTTGGTCCTTCTTACTCTTGTTCTTTTGCTTATTCTTCTTTGAAATTCATTGAGCTATAAGTGCATGGGGCTTGGAATTCTTAAGTGCCCCTATTTGGATGAGATTTGTTTTCTCATGGATATGTGACTCTATGAAATCATCTAGGTATGGCATCTTCCATGTAGACCCCATATCTAACCTGGTAGTATGAAAAAATAAGTGTAGACAAAATACTATGGTCCTAGTTTTGTTAGAATTGAAAAGATTAATTGTTCATCTTTCTTATCAATTCCACACGACTTAACATGAGAAAGAAAATTTTTAAAATTATAGTAGTCCTATAGGGTCTCTGAAATCTCTTGGATTCAATGCATGTAGATAATTCTCCAACTGATGACCTCTTATAATGTCTAGATTTCCTAGAAAATCGTTCAACTTTGTCCAAACATCATTAGGATTCTTGCAAGTATCGACATGAAAGAGGATATCTAGAGAGATGCTCAAGAACAATATCCCGTAGGCTTCATCCATTCAGTCGAAGTATTTTTATTTCTCTTTGGATGAAGTAGGATCGACCTGAGTCCCCATGGTGATCCTATACAAACCCTTGCTTCGAAGTAGAAGCTCTATCTTGGGCTTCCACTCAAAGTAGTTGAAGGGTGCCAAGATCACTGAAGAAGATGGTTGATTCATATTTCTCTATGGGTTTTCCAATATGATCTATAAACCTTCAATAAAAGTGAATACTCCCTCAAATAATGGATATGATACCATGTATGATTAAACCACAACCCAAGACCTAATTGTGAGAAGGAAATACTACACTAGCTAATTGCAAAAGAGAGAGAGGAGAGAGAAAAATAAAATCAATATTCACACATAAGAGACTAAGAAACCAACTCTAATAACCATGTATTAATCCTTTATAATGAGTAAACTAGATAGGACTCTCCACATGAGGAGTAATGTGCACTAGGTTGGGGTTTCCATGTGCATGCTCACGTAAAAATGTAACTTATCCCAATAGAAACAATTAACTAAAGTCAAAATTTGCTAATAATAAAAAAAGGTCAAAAATATAGGTGCAAACTTAATGAGAACTCTAGATGAATTCAACATGCACTCCATAATAGAAAAAATATCCTAGAATAAGAATATAGTCCAAGAATGAAATTAAAGTCCTAAATGAGTGAGAATTTGGTAATTATGGAAAGTCATTAAACAAGTGAAGTGATTTAACTCCAAGAATTAGCTGGGTAATGCACACTTCCCTAGGAGGATAATATTGTTACTAAAATGCACCCTATAGCCATGAAATAGTAAATATCTCCTAAAATTAAGGAAATAAGAATTATCTCCTAAAAAATATGAATTTTCCTAATGGTGGCTAAAAAATAGGAATTTTCTTAATGGTAGTTAAAAAAATAGGAATTTTACTAACGGTGGTTTATGAGCCCATGGTTTTGGAAACCCATGGTATTACATATAGGCATCCACCGGATAAAAATATACCTGTTATAAATAGACATTCTAGAAATAATAGTCCTTAGGACAAGCCTTGTTTAAATCCCTATAATCGGAAAAAACCTTATTGGTGCCTTGTTTCTTGGTGACTAGAATGATGTTAGAAAACCATTCAGTCAAGGGAACCGGATATATGAACTGGGAGAGATGGAGTTTCTCTATCTCCACCTTGATGGCCACAACTTTCTTGCGATTAACTGGCCAGAATTTTTGCCAGACTGGTTTGGCTCCATCGTATGTATTAATTTCATGCTCGACAATCTAAGGATCAATTCCAAACATCTCTTCGTAAGATCAAGAAAACAAATCATGGAATTCTTTGAATAGGTCCATGTAAGTTTTTATTTCTTTTGGTGAATAATCGACACCTATCAAGACATTTTCCATGAAACCTCTTCTAGGAATGTCAATGGGTATAGTTTTTTATATGTTAGCCATGTTCCCTTCAGATAGAATGTCATGGATTAGGATGGGATACTGGGACCATTTAACATGACTAGTGGCAACATGATTTTGTGAATCATCATCAAACCATTCCTCATATGGGAAAAAATATGCTATGTGATGTAAATCCTCCCAAGGCGTATCGAGGAGAGTCATTACCTCTATTATGGCCTCATCGGATGGAAGCAAAGATCAAGAAATGCAGTCGAGGAGCAAAGAGGATGTGCAGCCCAAGCATGTGGAGGATATTGGTTAGATTCCACATCCTTAGAGGCATCCAACTTAGAGTCAACAGAGGTTGACTGGATTTCTTGATAGGCAATCTCTACCAGGGTAAGCAACATGGAATTTGCATACAAATCAACATCATCACGATGAGGTACCACGCAAGGATCAAAATACCTAAGGGATCCATGAGTAGATGAAGAAATCATGTTGATGGGGGAGATAGGTGTAGTGGGAGATGGTGGGGCAAGAGGGAAAATACCCATAATCGAAGGATCTTTGAACATCCTTGCACCAACTTTCATAGCAGGTTGTGAAGTATCATAGAAAAAGGGTGCATTATACCCTACATTGGATTGAAGGTATGGGGTGAAAAATGCAATCTGATTGATCATAACGATTTTCCCTTGATGAGGAAAACTTAAGACCCTAAATATTGGGGAGACAATTGTAGTCATCTCATAGAACCAAGTGTGCCCGAGTAACAAATTATACTCAAGTGGTGGTTCATCCACCTCTATGGCATTGGAGACATTCTTTCCATCTAACTCAATGGGTAAGGCAGTGATAATTCCATATGGTTGGAACATATTCCATCAAAGGATTTTAAAAGTGTAGAATAAATATGAAGCTTGGGATGTCCAAGGGATTTCCAGCAAGAAATCGACATGATGCAAGTCAAGGCTCCTTCATCCACCATTGTCTGGTAGACGTTTCTCCCTAACATTCACACTATGATTTGAAAAGAAAGTTTATGGGAGAGACGATGATTAAATTTTGTAGTTTCAAAGGTAATTAAGCTCGAATATGAGGGATCAACCCCACCTATGGCCGATAGCAAGGCTTTCCACTGTGTGGGGAAGCTTTGGAGAACTTCAATCACCGATATGGAACAAGGTTCCTGGGATGAATATTGTAGTTATGGGAAGCCCCTATGTTGGTTTTATGTGTCGTACATCAAATAATTACCTTTCAGGAGAGAAATGGTGCATCAATAAATGGATTCTCTATCTGGAGAGTGATGCAGGAGCATCTCAAGTGAGCCAGTGCGGAGGCAAAAGGTAGCTGGACAAGCGCCCAGCACAAATTTTGAAATTGTCTTGAAGTTAATGCGCCAATCTTAAATGAGATAATTAAGAAGCAGCACACTTGTAAAATGTAAACGGACCTTGAGTGATCCACTCTCATCCTTAGTAGGTAGAAGGCATTTATAGTAGTTAATGCAAGTAGATAGAGTTAAATGTTAGATTAGACAGTTTTAGAGCGCAAGAGGGAAACGAGAGCGCAAGAGGGAAAGTCCCGTGAGCCGTCAGATCTCATGGAGGAGTAGGGGGTTTATCACGACTATTCCTAAAGGTTCTAAAGCTCAGGAGGAGTAGAGTCATAGATCCAAGCCATAAGGGTCGTTGGATTTACATGTGAATTTCTATTTTCAGGGTTTCGTAGGTTGAAGTCCTGTAAACTTTGCAACGAGAATCGTGATATCACGAAACGTGAAGTCTCGAAGGAACGAAAGGATGGTGTGGGCCAGAGGAGTCAATGAGGTAGATAGGTGGCGCACTATCGACGTAGAAGTCAACCATGTTGACCATTTTGGAGTTTTGTGAGTCAAAGTCCCGAAAGCCTTGCATCAGGACTCGCGAACTCGCGAAGTGCGAAGTCCCGAAACGGCGAGAAGTATAGTTGTGGGGACAACGTTGAGAAACGTGTCGGAGTCTGACACTTCAGGATTTCAGGGAATATAGCATCGGGATTTCAGGGTTCGTGGAGCAAAGTTGCATGTCATCGCAACCCGCGAACTCGCAAAAGCCTAAAGTCGGAGTTGACTGTTTCGGAAGTTCAGGATTCGGTGGTCATAGTGAGCAGGCACTTGACCACAGGATTCACGATATTGCGAAAGTCTGATTCCCCGAAATGTGAGGGAGGAATCTCATGAGATTTCACTGTGGGTGCAGATTTCCCGAAAGGGAAATAGAAGAGTGTTTTAGAGTTCTTCAAGACAAGGAGAGAAGAACGATCCTGTGTATGTGGACTTCCTGACCCGTGGGTTGAGGAGGGCTGCGTCAGTTTTGGTATCAGATCCGCAGAAAGGTTTCTTTTCTTTCTATAGCAGGGAAAAGGAAAATTCACCATGCTGCCAAGGAGAAGGGACAGGAAAACACCCGATCAGTCAGAGAAGAGGGAAATGCCGAGAAGAAGGGGTAGGCAGATGACTGATCCAGCCATGGAAAAAGAAATGCGTGATTTACGCGCCAGACTTGAAGACATGGATATAGCACAGAGACGCACAATCAGTGTTGGGGATCTTAGTGATTTCAAACGTGAAATTGAGGCTGAACATGAAGAAGAAGTTGCAGCTGAAGATGTAGCAAATGAACGTTTGATTAGAGCTATTGCAAGAATGGGTGCAAGAGAGAAAATGGAAATTCCATTTTATGAGGGAAATCTGGATACAGAGGAGCTTCTAGACTGGATTAGAGCTCTAGACACATACTTTGACTATGAAGATGTCGAAGAGGACAAGAAAGTCAAGCATGTTGTCACAATATTGAAGGGACATGCAGCATTGTGGTGGGATGAACTACAAGCTTACAGACGCTGCAAAGGCAAGCAGAAGATCAAAATCCAGGATAGGATGATCGTGAAGATGAAGGCGAAATTCATCCCCAGAGATTATCAAATTACTCTGTTCAAGAGAATGCAAAACTTTAGACAAAATCTGATGGCAGTGAAAGAATACACTGAAGAATTCTACAAGCTGAACATCAGGGCAGGTCATCGAGAAAGCGATGATGAAAAAGTTTCCAGATATATGAATGGCCTGAGATATGACATTCAGGATGAGATGAGCATGATAACCATCCAAACAGTGGAAGATGCTTATCAGATGGATCTAAAAGTGGAAGAGAAGCTGAGCCGAAGGCAGGGTCAAAGAGGCCGAGGCAGAAGTCAGCCCAAAGGAAAATCGGTTGCCCAGGATAAAAACCAAAATCCCAAGGAGGACTAGAAGAAACCTCAGACTCGAACTAAGAGAGGTGGAAGCTCACAGCGAGGGAAATATGTTCAACAGAGAGGGAAACATACTAAGCAGAGAGGAGATTATGTTGATAATAATACTTTTCCTCGTACCAATGGTAGAGGAAGAGGAAGAGGTGGAGTAATAACATGCTTCACATGTGGAAAGAATGGGCACAAGTCTTATGAGTGTACAGATAAAAAGAAAGAGAGTGGAGAGACTCACATCGCCGAAGCACAAAGGAAAGATATTGAGGCAGAAGATGCTGAAGGCGGAAGATCGTTGATGATGTGAAAAGCTATTTTGACACCAGAAAATAAGGTGGAGAGTTCAATCCAAAGAACTGGACTTTTCTGGACTACTTGCAAAACCAAGGACAGGGTATGCAAGGTCATTGTGGACAGTGGTAGCACGGATAATCTCGTTTCTACAGAGATGGTGGAAATGCTGGACCTGGAGACAATTGATCATCCAAGCCCATACAGAGTTTCGTGGCTACAAAAAGGACATCAGGTAATTGTCACTAAACAGTGTTTAGTTGAATTCAAGATAGGAGGATATAATGATAAGATATTATGTGATGTTATTCCTATGGATGTTTGTCATCTATTGCTGGGTAGACCGTGGCAATATGACAAGAATGTGATTCATGATGGGAGAATGAACACATACACCCTAGAAAAGAGTGGGAGAACTCACATGTTGCTTTCAATCAAGGATAAGGAGGTGAAACCTGAAGTAAGTAACATTGTACTTCTCATGAGTGGGAAGGAACTTCTTACAGAGGTTAAGAAGAAGGAGGAATCGCAGTTCATTGTGGTCAGAAAGCCTAGAATTGTTTTGACCAGCACAAGGGTGGATGATTTACCAGAAGAAGTTTAGGAACTATTGGAAGAGTTCGCTGACATAGTAGTGGATGAACTACCTCATTCGTTGCCACCGATCAGACATGTGAGTCATCATATTGATCTCATACCAGGAGCTATTTTGCCAAATAAATCCACGTACAGATTAACCCCGCAAGAGAATGAAGAGGTCAAAAGAAAAGTCTAGGAGTTGTTGGACAAGGGATTGGTCAGGGAAAGCTTGAGTCTGTGTGCTGTTCCAACAGTACTCAGTCCAAAGAAAGACAGAGGTTGGACGATGTGTACTAACTCAAGGACGATCAACAAGATAACCATCAGGTACATATTTCCATTACCAAGGATGGATGATCTGATGGATTGCTTGAGTGGAGCAAAATTATTTTCAAAGATTGATTTGAAAAGCGATTATCATCAAATCTGCATGAGAGAAGGTGATGAATGGAAGACAACATTCAAAACAAACGAAGGGTTGTATGAATGGCTTGTTATGTTGTTTGTCTTAACAAACGCACCGAGTACGTTTATGAGGTTGATGAACGAAGTCCTGAGGGAGTTCATCGGAAAATTTGTTATCGTATATCTGGATGACATACTGGTTTTCAGTAAAATAGTGGCAGAGCATCTGAAACATTTGGCTACAGTGATGCATAGGTTACAGCAGGAGAAGTTGTTGATAAACATGAAGAAATCCTCATTCATGAAGACAGAGCTCATTTACTTGGGATTTGTTATTTCTGCAAATGAGTTGAGGATGGATCCAGATAAGGTGGAGGTAATCAAGAATTGGACATCACCGAAAAATATCTTTGAGGTGAGGAGTTTTCACGGATTGGCTAGTTTCTACCAAAAATTCATTAGGAATTTCAGTGGAATTAGTGCACTGATGATGGACACAGTGAAGAAAAGACATAAATATTTTCACTAGACAGAAGAGGCTGAGAAGAGTTTTAATCTGTTGAAGAGGAAGATCACGGAACAACCAATTCTGGTATTGTCGGATTTCCAAAGGACATTTCAAGTGAAATACAATGCAGGTGGATTCGCAATAGGGGCGGTCTTGAGTCAAGATGACAAGTCGATAGCATACTTTAGCGAAAAGTTGAATGAAGCGAAAGTGAAATACTCCACTTATGATAAGGAGTTTTATGTTATTGTTTAGGCATTGAAGAAATGGAGACATTACTTGATCCCGAAGGAGTTTGTCTTATACAGTGACAATCATGCACTGCAATTTGTGACTCAACAGGAGAAGTTGAATCAGAGACATGTTAAATGGGTTGAATATATGCAAAACTTCACTTTTGTGATTAAACACATTTCTGGTACTGCTAACAGAGTTGTTGATTCTTTGAGCAGGAAATGTTTGTTGTTGCAGGAGTTCAAAGTCAAAACATTGGGTTTTGATGATCTTAGGGACATATACAAGGATGATCCAGACTTTAAGGAGGTGTATGAAGTAGCTGAGAATCCAATTCTCAGAGACAGGAGCCAATGAACAGAATACATGATCCAGGAAGGATTATTGTTTAAAGGTAATCATCTTTGTATTCCAAAATGCTCCATGAGGGAGAATCTGCTGAAGGAGAAACACAGTGGAGGATTGGCAGGGCACTTTGGTCATGACAAGACGTTCACAAAGTTGAATGAGTCATATTTTTGGCCAGGAATGCAAGCAGACGTCAAGAGGTTCATGGACAGATGTAGAATTTGCCAACATTCGAAGGGAAGGAAACATAATGCAAGGTTTTATCAACCATTGCCAATACCTGAGAGGTCGTGGGATGCAATCAGCATGGATTTCATATTGGGTTTGCCAAGAACAAAAAGAGGTTTTGACTCAATATTTGTGGTGGTGGATAGATTTTCCAAGATGGCACACTTCATTCTGTGTTAGAAGACCAGTGACGCAACTCACATTGCAAAACTGTTTTTCAAAGAAGTCATTCGACTTCACGGCTTACCAAGGAGTATAGTTTCGGATCGAGACACTAAGTTCATAGGGAACTTTTGGAGGACCTTATGGAAAAATATGGGAACTAACTTGTCATTCAGTTCATCTTATCATCCTCAGACTGATGGATAGACAGAAGTAGTGAACAAAAGTCTGGGAGACTTGCTGAGAAGCTTGGTGACAGAACACCACAGCCAATGGGACAGCATATTATCAAAGGCGGAGTTTTCTTATAATGACTCAGTTAACAGAAGCACAGGTCAGAGTCCATTTCAGATTGTTTATGGCATGCAGCCGAGAGGAATTTCTGAATTGAGAGATTTATAACCGACTGCGATTAGGAGCGCTAGTGCAGAATATTTCGCAGAGGCGATGAAGGAACTTCACAGCCAGGTGAAGGAGTGATTGCATAATTCAAGATAGGAATATAAGCACAAAGCAGATCAGGACAAGAGACAACTTCAATTTAAGGTTGGTGACTTGATTCTGGCACATTTGAGGAAGGAAAGGTTCCCGAGAGGAACATATAATAAGTTGAAGATGAAGATAATCGGACCATGTAAGGTCTTAAAGAAATTTGGGACGAATACTTATGAGATTGAATTACACAATGGGATCAGAATTTCTTCGATATTCAATATCTCAGATTTGTACCCATATAAAACTGAGGAAACAAGGATAGGAAATGAACAACTAGAGGTCCAGTGGACAAAGCAGATTCCAGTTGCAGAAAATCCACAGATGGAGCGCATACTGGATAAAAGAGTGAGCAAGAAGACCAGGCGAAAGCAATACTTCGAATATTTGGTCAAGTGGAAGGGCCATCCAGTTGAAGATGCCAGCTAAGAGAATGAAGTAGAGGTCTAGAGGCATGGATAGACCGTACGCGAGCTCATGGACAGGAGCCCATGAAAATTTTCAAGCAAGGGAATATGATGCAGGAGCATCTCAAGCGAGCCAACGCGGAGGCAAAAGACAGTTGGACAAGCGCCCAACACAAATTTTGAAATTTTCTTGAAGTTAATGCGCCAATCTTAAATGAGATAATTAAGAAGGAGTGCACTTGTAAAATGTAAACAGACCTTGAGCGATCCACTCTCATCCTTAGTAGGTAGAAGGCATTTATAGTAGTTAATGCAAGTAGATAGAGTTGAATGTTAGATTAGACAGTTTTAGAGCGCAAGAGGGAAACGAGATATAGACACCCTCATTGTGTATTGTAATATTATGATGAAGAGAATAGAGGATAAGCAGAGAGCTGTGTAGAAAACTCCATGTACAGAAGTTCTGAATTAATACAAGAAAGTTGTGATTCAGACTCATGGTGTTCATATATTCTCTGTGTGTGCATTTTGAATGTTATGCTCATGGTTATTTTACTCTTTCTTCTGTACATTTGCTTTTATGCTATGTATGAATGATTTCTTGTTGAATGTTTGAAATCTAAGAGGAAAGGGAAAAGGAATGAGTTTCAATTGTTTCTCTATCTGAGCAAGAGTTCCTGCAAGGAGTGCAGTTGAATTGTCCGGAAGGAGCGCATCGACAAAGTGTTCAGAGGTTTGTCTCTGAAAACTCAGGAGAGATAGATTTCATTCTCATTCCCTCGGAAGTGCAGTTGGGCACAGGAGCCGTGCAAGGTGTGCACAAGCTAAGTATAGTTTCAGGTTTGGTGACCTGGATGATTGGTTGAGAGATTGTTGCTGCAGGAGTGTGCAGAGTCAAAGGGAGTTCAACACTTGAAGGTGTTTTAGGTCTGCTGCAAGGAGTGCGAGTAGGGGTTTTCAGAAAGGCTCAAAGTTGGAGAAAGCCCAGAAAGAATTGAACCTTCGAAGGAGTCGAAGGAAGGTAAGAGGCCAAGCACCTTGAAAGTTTGAAGGAAGGCGTAGTGACGTGGGACCGCAGGAGGACGAGTTCTGCAGAGAGAGACACCTTGTTTAATTTGTGCAGAGTTTCTCAGAGGAAGAACAGACGGTCAGAATTCTCTGAAGAGAATTCACAAAGTCCCTTGAGCCGTTAGATCTCACAGAGGAGTAGGGGGGTTACCACGAGTATTCCTGAAGGTTATAAAGCTCAGGAGGAGTAGAGTCGTAGATCCAAGCCACAAGGGACATTGAATTTACATGTGAATTTCTATTTTTGGGGTTTCGTAGGTTGAAGTCCTGTAAACTCTGCAACAGGAATCGCGATATCATGAAACACGAAGTCCCAAAGGAACGAAAGGACAGTGTGGGCCAGAAGAGTCAGCAAGGCAGATAGGTGGTGCACTATCGACGTAGAAGTCAACCACGTTGACCATTTCAGATTTTCGTGAGTCGACGTCCCGAAAGCTTGCATCAGGACTCGCGAACTCGCGAAGTGTGAAGTCCCGAAATGGAAATAACTATAGTTGTGGGGCCAGTGCCAAGAAACGTGTCGGAGTCTGACACTTCGAGATTTCAGGGAATATAGCATCGATATTTTTGGGTTCGTAGAGCAGAGTTGCATGTCATCACAACCCGCGAACTCATGAAAGCCTAAAGTCGGAGTTGACTGTTTCGGAAGTTCGGGATTCGGGGGTCATAGTAAGCAGGTGCTCGACCACAGGATTCACGATATCACAAAAGTCTGATTCCCCAAAACATGAGGGAGGAATCTCACAAGGTTTCACTGTGGGTGTAGATTTCCCGAAAGGGAAATAGAAGAGCATTTTAGAGTTCTTCGAGCGAAGGAGAGAATAACAATCTTGTGTACATGGACTTCCTGACCCGCGGGTTGAGGAGGGTTGCGTCAGAGAGGCCCACTAGGTTGAGATGAAGATGTTGCTTCAGAGGAAGTATTGGAAGGATCGATAATGTCATATTTTTTGGCTCATGTTTGCAAGTTGACCATGTGGTCACAGATATAAATAGGATCATTCAATGGAGACCCCTTGTGGTGAGGGGTACCTACAATGCCCCCGGTCAGAGGGGCAGGATTTGAAGAAACCATGTTTTGAGGTTTAGGGGGTAAAGGATGAGTTAAGATGACAGGTTGGAGTTTGTTGTTATGCTAGGAATATGTGGACCTCATCCTTTCATGAGAATTGGTGGGTAAGGTGGTTTTCTCCACATATCATGTAGGGAAAATGAATCTTCCACTTTTATTTAGTGCATCCCTCCTGTGCAGTTTGGGTAGTTGTAGTCCCTTTCTCATTAACAAAATTTTTCTTCTTGTTTTTCATTTTCTTACCTCTGGGTTTCTGAGGATTCTTTGGTTGCATGGATTGCACCGAATTCACCTCTGAGGTTTGAGTAGGGACCAAAATAGTTTGAGCACTAGTCTCAACTGCTACAATATTCCCAATACGATATATTATGCAAAACAAAAAATATCTAGCAAGAAATGACATAATAATAATGATATATCCAGAAAAATAACAGAATAACACCAGAATAATCACCAGGAAGAGAAACTTCATTATGATAGAAATGTTCACTTGCCTCTTTGAGGGTGAAAAATCCAACAGAGTAGATCTCTATTACAATAATCTCCAAGAAAAGATATTGAATGCCTCCTACTCTTATTTATACTATTTCTACCTTCTAAGGAAACGTCTAGAGGAAGATCTTTCTAGAAGTGGAAGCTTCTATTAGTTCTTCTTACAATGACTTATTATTGTTTATTTATTAGGCCTTATTAACTAATGTTAGAATTTATTAAATAGAAAACATATAATACTAACTAATGACCCATGGAGAGGGGTTAGGATCATATCCTAACATGCCCTCCCCCTTCAAAAACATACTTGCCCTCAACGTTGCAGGTGTGGAATCTACTAAAGTATGGTCACGGGTTCCTGGGTCACCTCCTCTGGTGTTATGTTCTTCCACTTGATCAATACTTACTTGATAGTGTGGCCACACAGCTGACGTTCATGGTTATTGAGGACTTCTTCTAGTTGGAGCCACAAAGAACCTTCTTCATCTAATTTTGGTAGGATGGTTTGGACTCTGTGATTCTATCCCACCACTTTCTTCAGACATGAAACATGGAACACTGGATGGATTTGTAAGTAGCAGGAAGGGCCAATTTGTAAGACACATAACCAATGTGCTTGATGATATCGCAGGGTCCATAAAACTTAGGTTCCAATTTGTGATGTCCCTAACATTTGAGAGATGTTTTCTTGTAAGGTTGGAGCCTGAGAAACATCTAATCACCTTCCTGAAAAAATTGTTCTGGATGATGTTGGTTTTCCTATTGCTTCATGCGATTTTGGGCCATGCTTCAGAGACGCTAGAGTAGTTGTATGACCTTGCAGAATTGTATCAATATATTGAACCTTGGATGTGCCAGGAATATATGTAATGATTTTCGGTGGCCTTTGGCCATACACCGCTTCATATGGGGTCATTTGAGTTGTTGTATGATAGGAAGTATCGTACCACCTTTCTGCCAAAGGAAGCCACTACACCCAATGGTGTTGTTTGTCTGAAGAAAAACAACACAAGTAGGTTTCCAAACATTTTTTGACTACTTCCGTTTGGCTATCAAACTGGGGGTGATAAGTTGTGCTCATGTTTAGTTGATTTCCTTGCAAATTAAACAACTCTTACCAAAATGTGCTGGTGAAAGTTGGGTCACGACCAGAGACAATAGAGGTTGGCATGCCATGTAGCTTAAAAATATGATCAAGGAAGACTTGTTATATGAGTGTTGGTTTGAAAGGGTGAGGTAAGGGACAAAAATTAGCATACTTGGTGATGCAGGAGCATCGTCAGCAAAGTGCGAGTGGAGGACAACTCAACACCCCAGCGCGCCTTTGGAAACTATTTTGAATTTCAAAGAGGGCATGTCACGAAATATTTTGAAAAGATTGTAATCAATGAGCATCTTTAATGTTCGGAGGTTGAACCATCACATGAGATCGATGAGAGATGTATTTTATTTAATGTAGTAGATTGCAGGGCATATTCGATGCATTTGCTCTTATCTGTCTGTCTCGAACATTTATTGTAATAATCCTTAGTATTTGATATATTTTAATTCGATAGAGGAGATAAAGAGGAGATAAAGATTGACACCTTGAGGGAATGAGAAGATAAAGAATGAAGTCTAGGATTTGATGGACAAGGATCTGGTCAGAGAAATATTGAGTCCATGTGCAATACCAATTTTGTTAAGTCCGAAGAAAGATGGAGGATGGAGAATGTGTACAAACTCAAGAACCATAAATAAGATCACCATCACGTATAGATTTGCTTTTCCAAGGATGGATGACTTAATGGATTGTTTAAGTGGAGAAAATTGTTTTTCAAAAATATATTTGAAAATTGGATATCACTAGATAAGGATGAGAGAAGGTGATGAGTGAAAAACATCCTTCAAGAAAAATGAGGGGTTGTATGAATGGCCTGTTATGTCATTTGGCTTAAAAAATGCCCCAATTACCTTTATGATATTGATGAATGAGGTATTAAAGGATTTCATTGGTAATTTTGTGGTTGTATATTTAGATGATATATTACTATTTAGTAAAAGTAAAGAAGAGCATTTGAGACACTTAACATTGGTAATGAGAAGATTGCAAAAAGAGAAGCTATTGATAAATCTAAAGAAATATTTTTTCATGAAGGCATAACTCATTTATTTGGATTTTTTAATCTCTTCAAATGAGTTGAATATGGATCGAGAGAAGGTGAGAGCAATTAGAGAATGGCCATCGCCAAGGAGCATATTCGAGGTGAGAAGCTTCCATGGATTAGCAAGTCTTTATCGGAAGTTCATTAGAAATTTCAGTGGAATTTCTACACCTATGCTAGATACGATGAAGAAGAGACACAAGTATTTCAAATGGACAGAAGAAGCTAAGAAATGTTTCAGGATACTAAAGGAAAATATAATAGAACAATCGATTCTGGTCTTGCCAGATTTTGAGAAGACATTTCAAGTCTGATGTGATGCTAGTGGAGTTGCAATTGGAGAAATATTAAGCCAAGATAATAGGATTGTTGCATATTTCAGTGAGAAGTTGAATGATACGAAGAGAAAGTACTCCACATATGATAAAGAATTTTATGCAATAATTCAAGGCTTGAAGAAATGGAGGCACTATCTTGTTCCAAAAGAATTTGTTTTGTATAGTGTTAATCAGGGTTTACAATTCATAACTAGACAGGAGAAGTTAAATCAAAGACATGTTAAGTGGATAGAGTTTATGCAAAATTTTACTGTTTTCATTAAACATATTTATGGTAATGCTAACAAATTTTTTGATGCATTGAGCAGGAGATGTCTAATTCTACAGGAATTTCAAGTGAAAACCTTAGGGTTTGAACACCTTAAGGAGATGTATTGTGATGATCCATATTTTAAAGAGGCATATGAAGCATGTGCAAATACTGTGATTAGAGATAGAATCTAGTGGACAAAGTATCTGATTCAGGATGGATTTGTGTTTAAAGGTAGCCAGTTGTGCATACCAAAATGATCAATGAGAGATAATCTGCTAAAAGAAAAACATAGTGGAGATCTAGCAGGACATTTTGGTCATGAAAAGACATTTGCACAGTTGAACATTTCGTACTATTAGCCAAGTATGAGAGAATACGTGAAGAAATTTGTGAATAGATGTAAGATTTTCCAGAATGCAAAAGGAAAGAGACAGAACACTCGGTTGTATCATCCATTGCCTATTCCAAATAGGCCTTGGGATGCAATAGGCATGGATTTTTTGTTTGTACTACCAAGAACACAAAAGGGAAGCGATTCCATTTTTGTGGTAGTTGATAGATTCTCAAAGATGGCACACTTTATCTCATGTCAGAAAACTAATGATGCAACACACATTGAAAATTTGTTTTTCAAGGATGTTGTGAGACTTCATGGGTTTCCCAAGAATATTGTCTCAGACAGATCCATAACTATCTTTTAGTTTTGCATATCACCCTCAAATGGATGGACAAACTAAGGTGGTGAATCAAATTTTAGTGAATTTGTTTAAGACTTTGGTCACTGAACATCATAATCAGTGGGATCAGATTCTAGCACAGGTAGAGTTTGCATACAATGACTCATTAAATAGGAGTACCAGAAAGATTCCATTCCAGATAGTATATAGAATTAAGACAAGAGGAGTATCATAGTTGAGAGATATGGAGCAGAATGAATTCAGAAGCGTTGAAGAAGAATACTTCACTGCAGAAATGAAGAAGCTTCACAATCAGATCAAAGAGAAGTTACAGAGTAGCAACAGAGAATACAAGTGCAAAGTTGATCAACATAGGAGAGAACTTCAATTTGAAGTTGGAGATCAAGTTCTGGCACATCTCAGGAAAGAAAGGTTACGAAGGGGAACATATAACAAAATGAAAATGAAGAAGATAGGACCATGCAATATCTTAAGGAAATTTGATGCTAATGCTTATGAGATAGAGCTGCCAGAGGGTGTGGGTATATCTCCCATATTCAACATTTCATACGTGTATCCTTACAAGGAATATGACACAAGAAGATCAAAAAGATCAAAGGGAAATATAGTGGGAGAAGTCGATGCATGTAGCAGAAAATCCGCAAATGGAAAAGATCATAGATCAGAGGACTGGTAAGAAGACCAGGAGGAAGAAATATTTTGAGTATTTGGTAAAGTGGAAAGGACACCCAATAGAATATGTCAGTTGGGTAAATAAAGCAGATATCCAGAAGCATGGAAATTCAATGCAGGATCTCATGGACAAGAGTCCATGATTTTTTTCGCAGAGGAGTATGATGCAGGAGCATCATCAGCAAAGCATGAGTGGAGGACAACTCAACACCCCAACGTGCATTTTGAAATGATTTTGAAAAGATTGTAATCAATGAACATCTTTATTGTTTGGAGGTTGAACCATCCCATGAGATCAATGGGAGTTGTATTTTATTTAATGTAGTATATTGTAGGACAAATTTGATGCATTCTCTCTTATCTATCTGTCTCGAACACTTATTGTAATAAGCCTTAGTAGTTGATATATTTTAATTCGATAGGATAGCGCTAAGGTAGTCGGAGGGAAAATCTCTATGAGCTCTTTTGTATAAATAAATGTATTGTTTCCCAGAAGAGGTTGTTGAAGTTATTTTTGTAGCTATTGATTGTTGTTGTTGAAGAAGTTGTTGAATCTTGTCATTAATGTATGAGCCCATGTACATTTCATTTTAATGAATATAACAGAGAAGCATTGTTCCAAATGTTTGGTGTTGTTGTGTCTATATGAATGAATGGTAGGCCTTCTGTTTAATTGCAATAATCTGTTATTTTGTTCTTATGTTATGAACACATTTACATGGTTGAATGTATGAATCTGTGAGGATTTAGATAAGTTTCAATTGTTTCTCTTCACGAGATTATGCAAGGAGTGCATATTGTCCACAAGGAGTGTGTTGACAGATTCTAGTTCGACTCGGAATCTCAGAAGAGATGGCGTGAATCTTTCATTTGCAAAGAGTGCAAAGTGTCTGCAAGGCATGCGTTGACAGAGTCTTTTGACTCAGATTCAGGAGAGACAATCGATTGGCACAGGGGAATACCTAGGGTTCAACACTTCAACAACGCGCCAACAAAACCCTAACTATAAGCCCTTTCGACAACACCTACGAAGCAGATGAAGTCGCACCCGAGGTAGAGGCAAGGGGGGTTGTAGGACTCAGGTCTCTACAACCAATCTTGGACACAGATCTATGATTACAACACTTAGCAGAGCACCTAGCCGACAATATGCATTAAGTTATGATCCTTATTCACATAGCGGATTAACCCTTACTATAGATCAACGCAGTAGTAATCAAGATTAATCACATCTAATAATTTAGCACATAGCCTCAAAGCAGATCTAGCATTTATTCATATATAAAGCACTAAGCATCAATAGATATACCTATCACATATCAAGAACAATGCACTAAGAAAATAGATACATAAACATCATGAACAACTTTGCACAAAGCATAACAACACAGAATATATGTGGTTCACCCCAGTGTGGGGCTATGCCCACCAACTCTTCTTCTCTTCTTTATTTCTCTTCAATATTTCAACAGTATTCTTCTCCTGTGCACAAAGCCACAGAGCCAACTCCGCAAAGTACAAGAGATCTGCATGCACCTTGCCAGATCCTCCTTCCTCGATTTAGGTCAAAGCACAAAACCAACTCCTATCAAGAAAAAATCTTTCTTACAATCACTTGCACTTAGCTCTGTAAGTCTTAATATACAATATGCACAAATCATCCACAACTATTTGCACTTAGCAACCTTCACAGGTTCTTTCACAAAGAGGAATCTAACTACTTCTTACATCCCTAGGCTACTTACTTATACAATACAAAAGATGCCTAAACATGGGTAAACCCATGGGTCAACATCCCATACCCGTTACATAAACTCTAAAACCCAAAAATCCCACAAAAATGGCGAGATCCTGCGATCTTCGCTTCGCCTGGGTGCTCTGTCTTCGACCAGCCTGTCGAAGTCCCAAAAATGGTCAAACATGACCAATGTTTCCACAAAACTTGGTCGAGGGCCAACATGTTAAAATATTGTGTAACTGCAAAGAATATCCTTATCCCCTTTTGTGGATAAAAATAAAATATATTTATTATTGATTAGATCAATCCCCTTTTGTGGATTGATCATTTCGTTCATTGTAATTGACCAAATACCCTTTTGCGGATTGGTCAAACCCTAATTGTAATAGGCTAAATAAGAAGTTGACCCCAGAGTATATTAAAGAGGCCCCAGAATATATTAAAGGTGGTTATAACCACCTAGAAGAAGAAGTCGTCTCTGCTAGTGAAGAGACACTTCCACACATGCCAGAATTGTATAAATAAGAGAGGCCAATGACTCATTTAGAGACACACTCAGCTCACACATCTAGTGCACGAGTATTGAAGGAAGCTGCAGTTACCAGTTGTCGGAAGAAGGAAGAGAGAGAGAAGCGCATCCTTGGGAGAGGAATTTTTGTGTTGTTTGGTTCATTATTTTGGCATTGTATTGGCTATCTATATTAAGGAAGTTTTGCTGGGTTTTCTTCCCCTTGAGGGTTTCCCAGGATAAATGCTTGTGTACTCTTGTGATTGTGTTTCTCTTAGTGATCATGTCTATGTTATTGTTATCTAGTAAATTGAAAGTAACCTAATAATAGTAGAAACTTTAACATGGTATCAGAGCTAAGCTGAAGAGAGCATATTTCACAGAAAAAAGAAAAACATCACTGTTGTTGTACATGAAAATTAGGGTTTTTTATTAAAGAAGGTTTCCAGCCTCAAACCCATCTAGAAAGGTGTTCCCTACCTCAAGGAACACTTTGGCATCTTCACCGCACCTTTTCAGTGGCTAGATCTCTCGAAAAGTGAAACCTTATTTTTCAAAAAGTATGAGAAGTACCAGAAAACCAGAAATACTAGAGTACCATAAGTACCAGAAAACCAGAAGCACCAGTCCAAAAATTTGCTAGTCCAATTTCAAGGGTCAAAATTTGGATTTTCAGAAATCTAATTGTACCAGCATACTCGCCTCAGTCCATCGCATATTTTGGTGAGTTCAGTTTTCAAATCCAAGAAATTTGATATTTTTATTATTTCTATAGCCCGGAGGGCTAGGGTTTCTACTACAAGAAAGAATGGCTACCAGCATGAGTGTAGAATATAGGATGGAAGGATCTAGAAACTTCAGATCTTGGAAGCATAGGTTGCAGATGATTCTATATGAGAATGATCTCCTAGAACATGTTACAATTGGTGTACTAGAACCAGATGAAGAAGAGCAAAAGACCAAGCATAAGAAGAATGAAAAGAAAGCAAAGAGAATCATGTCAAATTCAGTAGAAGATCACTTGATCCCTCATATATCTAAACTATAGACAACAAGGAAAATGTATGAAGCACTCAGTAGATTATATGAAAGCAAAGACATTAGCCGAAATCTTACCTTAAGAAATCAACTTCATAATATGAAGATGGACAACTCAAAATCTGTCACATACTATCTTATGAGAGTTTCTCGGATCAGAGATCAGCTTGCAGCTATTGGAGATGTCATTAGTGACAAAGAACTTGTAACAACAACCCTAAATGGGTTTCCAACATTTTGGATTCCTTTTGTACAAGGAGTGTGTGCAAGAAGCAAGTTACCCAAGTTTGATAAGTTATGGGTAGATTGCACACACGAAGAATCTAGACTTGAAAACCAACATAAGAGATTAATTTTCGATGAAGAGGAAGCTCTTATATCTCAAAAGAAAAAAATAAGTTCCTTCAGGAAGAACAATAAAGAAGCTAACTCCGTAAGAGTTCCAGATAAGAAGAGAGATGTTTGAAAGATCAGATGCTACAACTGTCAAAATTTGGGACACTTTTCCTATGACTATCCTCAAGGAAAAGGGAAAAGAAAGCATCAAGCACATGTGGCAGAGGAAGAGGAATCTCCTCCCTCAAAGAAAGCTTTAGCATAAATTAAGGATTGTGTACTTTAAGTTGAAGATAGTTGATCGAAAGAAAGATAGCAAATGGTGGAGTCTGTGGAGCCTCCCCAGACAAAAACAAAAGATAAGTATTCATGTTTATTTTTAGTATATTGTTTACATTAATCATTTATCATTACAAGTTAGATTTTTGTGAGAATGTTAATTAACCTCGTTTTATTTCAGTGTCTATGCAGACTTATGAAGGAAGTATCAAAGAAGAGGATGAAGAAAGAGATAAAATATCTATTTCATGTATGATCACTCATGAGAGTGACAAAGAAAGCATATTGTAAGTAAGTTTACAAGTCTTGGAAGAAAGAACTTATGCCATGACTTGTAGAAGTTAGACAACACGAGAAGGACGTATGATATGGTGACAATAAGTAAAGACCAGACAATATCTAGTACTTATATAGGAGCAAGAGCCTCCTAAAGATGGAGATCAGAAATATTCAAGATGAAGAAAAGGATGGATACTCAGATATAGTGGATGAGATGCAGGTAACTACAAGTTGCTTCAGTACTATTTTTATAGATACAGAGGGAACAGGTTGATCCACTATGAAGACAGAAAGAAAGAAATATTCGAACTCAAGAAAGAACCAAGTATATTACAGAAGAAAACTTCAAGGATGATGATTAGAAGCTATTATCCTAGTGCAAGAGGGAGCCATGTCTCCGAGTTCGAAATGAAGGATCGTGATTTGAGGCAGTTAGAAAATCAGATGGATGGTGCCCAAATATTTTGATCAAGATGAAAGATATCCAGCAGATGGATGGTGCCCAGCAGATGGGTAGCATGGTATTATACCATTGAAAGATTTTGGACCACAAGAGATTTTTTTGAATCCCATAGCTAGACCTTCGTAGAGAATGAATGAGAAATCCCACAGGTAGACCTTTGTAGAGAAGGAGAAAGAGAAGATACCTTCGTAGAGAAGGAATGAGAAATCCCACATGTAGACCTTTGTAGAGAAGGAGAAAGAGAAGATAACTTCGTAGAGAAGGGGAATGAGAAATTTGCCAAGGTTGGCCTCTGTCCAAGTGTTGAGTTTTGGATACTCTAGGGACATGTTATAATACCCTCATAGAGAGGGGTGTGACCACCCTCGTAGAGAGGAATGTGGATGTTTCTCCAAGGAGAAGTGGGTAGATACTCTCCTCTGGCCAAGGATGGAGTAGCATGGAACACAAACCTTTACCATGTGGAATGGTTAGTTGGCTCTTGAGGTTTGTGTCGTGATCCCGCGTGGATCATGGAAAGGGAGTCTAGTCTTTCCTAGGATAGCATCTTAGCTTCTCTAGTTCACGTGGGATAACTAGGAGTGAAGCTATGGTAGTAGTCCTCCCCAGTGGATGGGTGAGATATATGACTACAAGAGAAGGGATAAAATAAAAGGAATGGCAAAACTCATAGAATATCATCTGTGTGAAGATAAGACATCTTCTGTGTGAAGATAAGACATCTTCTGTGTGAAGATAAGACATCTTTTGTGTGAAGATAAGATATCTTCTATGTGAAGATAAGAAAGAAGTATCTTTTGTGTGAAGACGAAAGAAAGAAAGAGTATCTTCTGCATGAAGATAAAGAGAACAAAACTTCTGATGATTTATAGATATGTCAATCAGTGATCATGATGTGAGATGACCAAGTGGATGCCTCTAGTTATCCAGTTGATGATGTTATCCAGTTGATGATGTTACCCAGTTGATGATGTTGCCCAGTTGATGATGTTATCCAGTGGATGTTTCTACCTATTTGATGTTGACCTCCAGTGACCTGTCAAAAGATAAAGAATATCCTTCTTGTTAAGAGGGAGTGTTAAAATATTGTGTAATTGCAAAGAATATTCTTATCCCCTTTTGTGGATAAAGATAAAATATATTTATTATT